>MSJI02000919.1:93225-125284 GCA_001931905.2 Cladosporium sp. IMV 00045 | reverse complement strand
GCGGCCACTTGCGAAGGCCTCGGCGAAGGTGGCGCCTTCGCCGGCCAGCTGGCCTCGCAAGTTGGCCCTCCCACGCGAGCCGTAGCTGTGCGAAACACGCACATCTACGGCCGGGAGAGGGCCGGGGGTGGTGGTGGATTGGCGGGAGCGCGCCCTGGTGTTGCGAGCTGGTGTCGCCATGGTGTTGGTGGTGGTGTTTGTGAAGTTGCGAGGAAGAAAGCGAGCACGCGCTCAGTATTTTGATATGTTTGGGCTGCGGGTACCTGGCTTTAGCGGCGGGATCCTCCCGTTAGCGCGGGGGAGGGGCGCAAACCTTAAGTGAAGAACCCTGCATGTGATCTCCATTGGAGAAAGTGGAATGTAGTGGGGAGGAAGGTTTGGGAAACAAACGAGAGTTTTATGACTGCGCGCATGTGAAGATAATATCAAGGAAGAATAAGCGAGAATACATGTGATAATAGAAGTCTTGCATGTGGAAAGTCACTGGTTGTAAAAATGCCATTGATGGTATTACCTCCAAGCACATCGATCGTCACGGAGATACTGCAATTTCAAACATCGTCTCTCATTGGCATAGATATGTTTTCAGTATAACAGAGCATGTGATAGCACCTCCAATGATAGTGACAAAGATAGAGATACTGCGATTTCAAACATCGTCTCTCAACGGCAGGAATGTATTTTCAATACACCAGGACATGTGATAGCACCTCCAAGCATATTTGTCGTCGCTGAGATGCTACGATATCAAGATAACGCTTCTCAATGATAGGGAGATCTTTTCAGTATATCAGAGTCCGCGATAGCACCTCCAAGCATAGGTTAGTGATAATCGCGGAATGCTATGATTCTGATCAACGTCTCTCGACGACAAGGGGGTCTTGTCAGTTGAATAGGATCTAGGATAGCACCTTTGAAAAAGCAATGCACCACTGAGATGACCTAGTGCTAAACGGATCTCTCAATGGCAGGGTGTTGTTCCTCATATACCAAGATATCTGGTAGCAACTCCAAGCAAAATGATTATCGCGGAGATTCTACGCTTTCCAGACAGCGCCTCTCAGTTGTAGAGGAGAGGACTCAGCGTATCTATGATATGTGATAGCAGCTTTGAGCTTACGAGACGCTATCAAGATAGCATAATATCGAACGACATTAAGGTATTGAATAGCATACCAGTGTTCTTAGGCCGCTATACTTCGCATTAGATCCATGTCAGAATCAGATCTCCCACAAAAATTGAATATGTAGGGGCGATAAGCGTATCCAAAGTCGTGGCTCCTCTCCCACGCAGAATCGATGACTAGGATTAAAATCCGTTCGATTTGGATTTTCGCGAGCCAGAATGATCGTACCCAGACATTCCAGTTCTCACATGAAGATGTACCTTCTCTCAGCCGCCAGTTGGATTGACTCAGACCGCCCAACGCTCCACAACCACTCCAGCGCCCAACACAACCGTCGATTTCTCCAAGGCCCCGGTCGGATTGACAAACGAGGCGACAACGCACGGTGCCCCAGCCATGCCAGTACCGACGGGAACATCTCCCGTGGATTTTACCAAACCACCAGTGGGTTTGCAGGAGGCGTCGCCAGAGGCGTCGGACGACCCGCCATCCACCTGACTCCTTCCGCGCGTGGTTGATCTGACGCAGTTCATGCGATTTGGACGAGGACAAGGATACACCGCCGGTCCACGAACTCGCTCTGCGCCTCCAGCTGCGCGCCTGGTTCCTGCCCTGGCTTCACGCCTGACATATCCCACTTCACAACTTCCACCAACGGCCCAGTCTTCCGCTCTGACGCCTCCGACTACCGTCGACGCTCCAGCACAACACACTACTACGATGCCTCCAACTTCACAACTTCTGCTGAGCCATCGCAGCTGGCGGCTGGGAGGATTTGACAGGGACGCTCGTCGCCGGTCCTGAGGTGGCTGACAGTTTGGCGGAGGACGGCTGACTCCAACGTTTGGATTTGGAAGTTTCAAGGCCTATCTGAGGATAAAGCAGGTTGTTCCCATCCGACAAACCAAAGCAGCGGACCACAATCAGCCTCGGAGCGACAGTGATCACGCATTTCCGGCTCACCGAGGTCCTTTTTTGTGTTCCTTGCGGACTTAGGACCAGGTATTACAGGTCAAGGGGCCAATCGACGGGTCGCTGGTGGCCGACTACTTGTCACCGAACAGATCTCAGCGCCAGAACCGAACTCAGGGCGCGCTTAGTTGTGTCCCCTAGGGGGACGTAGATAAGCTCCGGGAGCAAGTTTGACCTCGTTGTGACCGGCGGCAGGCAGGGGTCATCGACCACATTCAATTCGAACCGAATTTGTACCAGTCTGCCTGTAATCTGAATCTGCTCCTCGAAGTATATTCAGCTTTGGTGGTACAACACCCATTCGACAATTCTCATCGGTCTTAGGACTTATTGATTGTGTTCATTCATACCTTTCGACAAAAATTTATGTAGTTTAATGTTGAGAGAAATCCATCAATTGAGCAGTATCGTATGGTTTTGTTGTCGCTCGAGAATTGGCGATCATTTTATGTTCCGATTTCAAGATCATATGGGACTCATACTATCCAGCCTCCCATCCCGGTAGTACCACTTACTCAAATACCGCGTGCAAAGCTCGACGGCATCTTCAATCTTCGAGATCACACAAACATGCGTATCAGGTCTTAGCAGCACTACCCAACCTCCAGACGCGATGCCAAATTCTTGATACAGATGTCCAGTGTAGATTGGATTCTGGTATGCTGTTTCGTCCTGGAAAACCTTGTCATAGTCCTAACCTAGCTCTGCGTCCCACGGGTGGAAGACTTCGGGCAGATCGAGTAAGTTCATATCGTGCCTTGGACATGCATGGACGGTGAAGACTTGCAAAATACCGCTGCTGTAACATCCAAGACCAGTAAAGACGCGGAGAGGTGAGTTCACGTCCCTGAGTTGTTCGCATAGATCTCGCATCTTTTGCGAGCTGTGCATTCTCGCAGATCGCCTGTTCGTTGCTGGGCAGCACAAAATGGGTACTCACAGTCCTTCCATCAGCATGTTTGACCAAGATACCGTGCGGCATGCGCTTACCAATAGTGACTTTCGTTGCGAGTTGTTGCTGACAAGCACCGGGGTACCTCGAAACCTCATGATCAAGATATTGTGCTGCAATACCAGATATGTCGCTACTCAGCATCGGTTATTGCAGCGCGATATGTTTCCGGGGTGGTGTTTGGAAGTGGAGAATGAAAGAGAGTATTGAAGTCGCGGTCGAACTTGGGTAACGTTTGCGCTATTGGTTGTCGTTCCAGCTCATGGGTGGCGAGAAGATGAGGACTTGCTTCTTCCTTCACAACGGCGGCAAGTTTCCAGGCCAAGCTAAAAGCGTTCTGAATGCTTATGTTCAAAAACTATGCCGGCTTTAGGTGAATGTGTATGAGCGGCACCGCCCATGATGAATACTCGATCATCCAATGCGGAGTAGCTAGAAGCCAACAACTGCTGAATGCGGTATGTCGCCGACCAGTATACGAACTTTGTGTCCAGTGCATAATGCTCTAAGATTTCTTTGGCGAGAGAAAGGGTGGTAGTCGGATCGTTGCTTGAGGAATTCTTCGCAGCTTCTTCGTCGAGCTGTACGGATATTCTCACTAGACCTGCCTCTCGGGGCATGGATACCAAGTTTCCGCAAGCTTCTTCGTGAATGATATTACGGCTTCTGATATCAGTCGAACGATGAGCAGTGTCAGCAAGTAGGAGGTTGCAAGGGTAATCATGCAGCTGGCGGAAGTCGGTCAAAAGAATTATGTCGGCCAATGTTTGCAGCACCCTTATCGTGCTTACAACCCAGCGTCACCATCAACGGCCACTGCCGCAAATAATCTTTGCAGATGTCTTTTCAGTGCTAGAGCGACTGCGGTCATCATCCAGATGATCCAAGCGATGGACGAGTGCGGTGTTTCAATTTCATTGCTTTGGTTGATTGCCGCGAGCCCGCTGCTTTTGGTCATCGTCAAACGTGGCCAGAGATGGGGCGAAGAGCGAGAAGAAAAAAAGTGCAAGGATCGTAGGTATAGAAGTTTCCCATCGTCGGTTATGAATATGCAGATAACAGCGTTCGCCTAGACGGCGATATTGAGTGAAAAAGGCAATCAATTCGCTATGCTTATGAAAAGCGCCATCAGCGCAAACAAGAGAAAAATATGGCTCGATTAAGGAAAATGTCATCCACTATACCAAAATTCCCCTCTGCGCCCACCCATCTCTTCCTCTCCAAGCCCAGAACCACAGACCACAAGCAACCCACACACTGGCCGCCATGGCCCAAAACGTCGGAACATAGCACAACTTTCCGTAGCACATGACATCTCCGGCGCCTTCTCCAGGCGGGCCGCTTCCTGCAGCCCATTGATAAACACCCGAGTAGGCAAGTCCCCAGACCGTGGCTCCGATAGCCGGCACTGTGGCCACAATGCCCCAATCCGTGCCAAAGTTTTCAACGCCCCAGACAACGCTGACGACAATTGGTGTGAGACTGAATGTTGCGCCGTAGCCGGCGCCGACGCAGGTTGAGACGATCCAGAAACGCTCGGCGTGCTCTTGCACAATGCCGGAGGCGAGTACGATTTGGCCAAGGGAGCAAAGCACCGCGAACGCCAGGAGAAACGTTATACGGGAAAGTTGGAAACCAGACGCGTCGGTGGCAGAGTATTGCGAGGGAAGAGAGGCGAAAGAATTCTCGAGGCTGTGTGGTCCTCGTCGGTACTGGTGACGCGGTGTCGTCGGGGCGAGAAGGTCGGTGAGCGTGCCTGTCAAGATGCGAGCTAGAGTCGAGGTGATGGCAACAATAGAGACATGTGTGGTGGCATTGGTAGGGTTGCCGGACGCAGGAAGGTCGCTCGGATGGTACAAAGTGTCGATGATCGTTCCAAGATTGTTGATGAAAGCTTCACCGGGGCCGGTGACGAGAAAGAAGCCCGCTGCAAGCCACCACATAGTATGATCAGCGAGAAAATAGCGGGTCTCGGCATTGAGAAGCCAGTTCTTCTTGCGCCGTTCCTCGAGGACATGAGCTCGGTGTTCGGAGGCTTTGCGTTGGAGCTCATCGATTTCCTCGTCGCTAAGAGACCGGTCATCCGCCATCGTTCCGTAGCGCTCTCCGACCGCATGACGGAAGAACTCGCTCTCGGTGAGAAGGCCGCTGCGTTCCAGCTCGTCCACAGCTTCATCAATCATCTCCTCTTCGTCTACAACTCGTAGAGCGAAACAGCCAATTATGCCGACAGCGAGAAACAGGCATCCCAAGAAGATGAAGAAGCGATACACGTCCACAGGGCCTTTGCTCCCATCAGGCAAGCGTTCGAACAGAATGCGGCTTCCAATCTGTGACTGCCACATTCCACTAAGTCCAAATGCTGCAATGGGCAGCGCTAGGGCAATGCCCTTGTACTTTCCGCGACCAAAGTTTTTCGCACACGTCGTCACAGCAGACAAGTACATGCAGCTAGTGCCCATTCCAATTGGGATGAAAGCAAGTACCATGACGGCATACGGCCAGCCATCTCCTCCCGAACTCGCAGGTGGCCCACTCTTGTATGCAAACGCAGCCAAAACGTATCCCAAGCCGAAGAAGGCACCAGCGAGGAGCGACGGCGGTCCTGGTCCATATCTATCACACAGCAGTCCAAATAGCGGGACAGGAAGATACATGGCTAATTCGGCCGTGATACTGACACCATTGACCTGCAATTGGCTGTATCCCAGTCTCTTTTGGAAAAGTGGCGCGTATAGGGAGTAGGCTGTAATGCTACCGGCGCACAGGCAGTTGATGATAGCCCACGCGAATGAGAAATAGCGGACTACTTCGCGCGTCATGCGCGAGCGGTCCTTGTCCATGACACCTTCGGCGACTTGATCGAAGAAGCTGCCGGCGTAGCTCGGGGAGACACTCTGTCGGGCGGAGGGCGACTCTTCGTCGTCATCAGGTCGAAGCAGTGGGCGGCCGCCAGGCTTGTAGTCCAACTTGTCTATCGTATTGTTTTGATGGGTACTGCCTTTGTGGCTGGCGGGCCGACTGCTCGAGCCGGGCATGGCTAGTATGTCTGGTGATGGTGTTTTGAGTCGCGTTCGAGGGAAGCTGTAGGGACCGTGAATGAAGTTCAAGGCATGGCGGAAAGGGATATGCTGGTATTAATGCATCGCAAACAAGAACAAATGAGTCGAGATGGCAACAGCAGGGTGATATGTAGAGATGCGGTGTGTTGTTAAGACATGCACATCACATGTACTGGTGCATGCCAAAGCCCTGCTCACGTGCTGCGACTTCGGCACGTCATCGAGCTTTCCTGGAATTCCGTCCGAGGCCAAAGCGTTTCATAAGCTTCATCTCACTCCACACTCTCATGTCCAAGTCAGCAATAACGACGGTTGTCCTCGAAAATGACTTCGGCTCATCTGGGCAAATCTATAAACGATGTCGGCCAACTCATCCACAGCTGCAGACAGAGTTTCTGCTCTACTCTCGTCGGTAAATGAGTCCATTGCTGCCGGCCAATATGCGAAAGCATCCGAGACATTGAGAGAAGTCTCACACATTGATCCTCACAATGCCAAAGTCCAGGAGACCTGGAAGATCTTGCAGAGCCATTCTACCACTCGCGATGCTGTAGAAAGCATCCGCAGCTATATTGGCAGCAGGGACGAGGAGCTCGGCCAGAAAGCACTCCAGGACCTGAAAGAATGCCAACTTGGCCCGCACGAGTCTTTGGAAGCCGTCAGCCTGCTCCTTCATTCGGATCCTGGCTTGCCGCTGTCTGATCAATTGACTTCAACTTTGATCGCTGTGCATAAAGAGGCTAGAAAGGATTTCGCAGCGAGACTTACAGCCAACGCCACCGAAATTTACGGAAAGATCAACGTCACGGGTGACAACAGCTTCAATGCATTCGTCTCGCTCACGTTCGACGACTCTCTTTGGGCCTCCAAGGCTACTCAGGTAAACGCTCAGAGAGATGTTTTCCGCCTGAACATCGCTACCTTAATCGCAGCTGGTGAAGAGCACCCCGAAAGAGCCATGAAAGCCATTGCACACCAAGTTGCACTTTCACCAGACAACGTTGCCGAGCTGCTCGATGATGATGCTTTCGAAGTGCTGCTCAACTCCCTTGACATCAGGCATAATCAGCGTCTTCGAAGCCAATCGATGTTAGCAATAGCCAAAGTGCTCGAGACTACGGGTGAGGAAGGCGCGAACACTTTCTCCCAATATATTGCTACTCGAGTTGCCAAGGCTACCAACGATGAGCTCATCAGCGCTTTCTCAGCTGCTTCAGCTGTATTTCCTATGGTGCCTGCTGTCGTTTCAAAGCTGTTCATGACGGACGGTTTCGTTCAGCATCTTGTTCCGAACCTTGAGAAGAACTCGGAGGCGGCTGCGGCTGGCAAAAGGTAGGGCTCTTGCATTCCACCGTTTGCACGGTCTACTTGAAATGCTAGACCGACTATGTAAACGCACAGCTAACGTCCTCTAGGAAAAGTAACACGCTTGAACAAGCAGCTTTGGAGCTACTGAGCGCAGCATGCGTGAACAGGGCTTGCCGAGAAGCAATTGAACGATACTGCACTCACTGGTTGCGAGCTCTCGCCGAAGATCGTGAAGGGACTCACAAGGCACTTGCAGCTCTGGTTTTGGCCAAGGTCACAAGTGAATCAAGTGACAACGACATCACGGGAAAGCTCTCTGCGCTGGTTCTTGATAAACCGGAAGCGAGTGATCAAGCCATCGAAGGTCTCGCATACACTTCGCTTCAACCCAAGGTCAAGGAAGATATCGCTTCCAACCAAGCTTTACTTAAACAGCTGGTCACCGCTCTTGAGGATCGCTCCAGCGTGGCATTCGGTTGTCTCACAACTTTTGCCAACCTTACAGTGTACAGACCTGTCCAATCGCAGGAGCAACAGAAGATGGCAGATTTGAAAGCCTACGCAAACAGCTCGAAGCCAGTAGAGCGAGATGCTCTCGATGATGACAACTACGTGACATCTCGATGCAGAAAGCTTCTCGACGTCAATGTGGTGCCGGCATTAGTCGCATGCTGCAAAGACACTCCATCGCCAGCCACAGTTGCTCTTGCCGTCGGGATTATCTTATCCCTCGCCAAAGAACAGAAGCACCGTGCGAACATGGCTCAGCAAGGCGCTGTCAAACTCCTTTTGCAGATCAAGGATCGCATTGCAAAGACTGACAAATCGTCACAGGATGCTTCCACTGTCGAACGTACAGCATCTCACGCACTGGCTCGCTTGCTCATCTCTATCAATCCCACCCACGCCTTCACTGCCGCTCTGCCCGCGACATCCGCAGTCTCAGCGCTCGTCACTCTCCTTGATCTTGACCAAGCGAGCGAAGAGCGCAATCTTCTCCCTACCTTCGAGGCGCTGCTTGCGCTCACAAATCTGGCTTCCATGGAAGACGAGGCTCCACGCAACCTGCTCCTGCGGGCCGCATGGCCGGCTCTCGAGGACCAACTCCTCCTCTCAAGCAACACACTGGTCCAACGCGCCAGCGTAGAATTAGTATGCAATCTCATGGCCTCGCCTGCAGGCGTCGCCAAATTCGCCGACGGCTCGAAGCAAGCAAGCAGCAGGATGCACATTCTACTCGCGCTGGCCGACGTCGAGGACTTTGCAACCCGACGTGCCGCAGGTGGTGCGCTGGCCATGCTGACTGAGTGGGACGCTGCGGTCGCTGCAGTCTTGGAGAAGGAACGAGGTGTGAAGATCGTGTTGGCTATGTGCGCGGATGAAAGCGAGGAGATCGTGCACAGGGGTCTTGTCTGCGTGATGAATCTTGTCAGTGCGCCTGGAGCTGTTGGAACGGATGGGTTAAAGAAAGTGAAGGCAGAGGGTGGAACGGATGTGGTCAAGGAGGGCTTGCGCAAGTCGAAGAATGCGGAGGTGTTGGGCATTGGTGTCGAGGTACTGAAAAAGTTGGTGTAGGTAGTGAAGCCACTTGATCGCCACATGTACTTTACTCAAAAGTCTTCACGTACTTCAAGAATCATCCCATCATTGCTAATAAGTCAACACCATCCTCGTCTTCTTGAACCTCATTTTCTCGCAGGTGTCGATCACCAATATGTTATTTTCCATTGGTTGCATCATGTGACTTCTTGAAGCTCGTTCTTATTCACTTGCTTGTTTCTTGTCCGTAGCGCCCCCGAGCTACAGCCTATCATTTATTGTCAGTGGCCAGGACCATCTTTCTTTCTCAGAACCTGCCTACGGCCTGGACACTGACATGCCCTCCAAAGGATTCGGGGCCAGGTATCAGACCAAGTTGCATTCTTCACAATTGTAAATGGCTAAATAGATTCTCAACTTCGCGACTGAACGTAGCGCAAGAAGGGTGACCGTCGGAGGATCAGATGAAACGTCTCAGCGGTGAGTCTCGGCTTGGACACCGACCTGTGCGAGGAGCCCATCACCGCCTTCGCGAATTCTCAGACTTGCCGGCGTGCATCCTTCGCGTGAAGTCATGACACGTCTCTTGCAGCCGCAATTCGGGTGGTGAGAGCAGAGCAATCTTCCTGTCGACGGGTCGTTGTTTTCAATGCATCTGTGCAAATGAGTCTGTGCGGGGCGGCGAGCCGCGTCTAGGCCTCTAGCAAGGCAGCCGCGCCACTGCTGCCTCCCCTCCGACGTGATGGACATAAAGTATTGTTGAGTCCTTAGAAACTATAAGTAAGTCGTTCGAGTGGATTTGCTACAGTACTCGTGACAAGACTTGTTACACTCTCCAGAACATTCTCCTATCTTCACCTCTCAATACAGACACTTCCATTCTTCGCCCCAGCGAACATGCGTAACGGAGAGCCATCTATGCGCCTCGATAACAGTGGGGATGCCCCAATTCAAGTGCCTGGCATTCGTCTACCACAGACCGCACAGCTGGAAACAAATGAGCGATTCCGGCATGGACTGAACGACTTCAGTCAAGACCGGCTCGTCGCCGTGGAGATTGCCATGCTGGCCGTGATGAACAACATTACCGACAAAACAAACTGGCAGAACAAGATCTTCGACGAGACTATCGTGGACAAGTGGCGGACTGAAGCCACCGCAATGCCGCTCATTTCGACCAAAGCGTGGGACTGGGTGCTCAACGAACTACGGGATAAGGCCGGCTTTTTTGGAAAACACGGATTCATCACTACTTTAGACTCTGGCTCGCCTTGCGCTAAAGGCGATGAATATGTTGATGACAACACTCGCAACGACTTAAAGGCCCAAGTCTCACCTCTACTCAATGTCAAAGATGAGGAAAAAGACTGGCACCCCAACTCCGACCAGAAGGTTCTCAATCTGGTACATCCATCTTTGTTTCCACTTGTCTATGGTTGCACGCAGGTCCTGCAGACTGGTCGAGTAGGATTAGAAAACTGCTTCGAGAGTTGTGGCAAAGGCGTAATCCCGCCACGACCAGACCTCAAACCAGTAGACAACAACGTCTCCGCCCTACGCAGCCGAATTGGTGGTGCTGCGACTGAAAGTCGTTTCTCCGATCGCTTTCAATGGCTACCGGCAGAGGTACGGTTCAAGGAATCAAGCGATGAACCAGCAGATGTGGGTGTCGAGATCACGTCCTATGTTAACAACCTCCACCCCGTCTGGCACAAGGGACTTTACTCTACCATTTCGAAACTCATTGGCAAAGCAGTTCCCATGTGGAACCAGATGTTAGTGAAGGGATGGTATGGTCGAATTCCTCCTCGTATAAGCGTACGGAGCGCAGAGAATAAGTTTGGTATACCCGAGCATCTCGAAGATCTCTGGAAGGAGCCGGAGGAAGAAGGATTCCAAGAAGACCTTCAGAAAGTCCTCGAATATATGGCACAACCAGATCATCCCGATTACGATGCTTCCAAAGATGACGAAGAGGACGAGGCATACAAGAACGGAACCTGGAAAGATAGAGAACTTGAGGAATCGTCGCTCGTAGACGCCGTCAGATGGAAATACGACAGAATCTGCGATGTTGTGCATCCGGACCCTGGAGATAATTATTCTTATCAGGAGTGGAAGGATGGCAAATCCAGCAAGACTCGCGGAGCGAGATTGTATTCGAACTATCAAAGGCCGATTCTCGATCACAAATATCAGAATCTGCGCCTAGAAGATGAATTTCGAGACCAGGGGCTGCAAGTGATTGTGAAGTTGGCGAGTATTGAGCTGACACCTGAAAATCCAAGCTACGATGGTGGATCGTGGCATCTTGAGGTCAGTATCGTACAACTGAAAGCCACAACAGCTAGACAACTTGCTAACGACTGTTCCAAAGGGAATGCTGAACGAACGTAAGACAGCATCAATCGCGAGAAGCACATCTATAAGATAATACTGACTATTCGCTCTAGACATCGTAGCAACAGCAATCTACTACTACGACATTGAAAACGTCTCCGAGTCTCTGATAGACTTTAGGACAGCCGCCGAGCTGGACGACATGGAACTCCAATACGAGCAAGACGAGCACGAGCCACTTGCAAAGGTCTTTGGCATTGCTTCAGGGAGGATGAGGCAGGAGCCGGCAATTCAGCAACTTGGTTCTCTCAACTGCAAGGACAATCGCATGATCGCCTTCCCGAACACTCTCCAACACCGCGTCCAACCGTTCAAACTCCTCGATCCAACTCGATCAGGACACCGACGCTTCTTGGTCCTGTGGCTTGTGGATCCTCACTACCGGATCGCTTCGACAGCGAACGTCCCTCCGCAACAACAGCACTGGGTTGCGCCGGAAACCGTCGAAAAGGTTCTTGCCCAACAGGAGATGGCCAATGAACTGAAAGACATGATCAGAGAATACGCGAACGAAGGCACCATGAGCCTTGAAACTGCGAAAGAGTTGCGGCTGGAGTTGATGAAAGAGCGGACAACGCTGATGCCTCATGTCGAACAAAATTTGCCTGAGTATAACCTTTGCGAGCATTGACGGCAGATGTGGGACATCATGCAGGATAACCATACCTCAAGCATGTTCTTCACATAGATATAGTACCGTATCAATACTTTAAATATATCTGGATCTCGAAGACGTCTAATTAGAGGTGAGTGTGTCTTAAAATAACACTGTGCCTCGGCATCGGCAACGGCGATGACCTCACCACGCCGCACCTCCCAGAAGGACTTCTCGGTGGCATACCCCAATATCAATACAACAATAGCACCTCCAACACATAAATTTGACGGAAAAGACAAGGAAAAATGAGCCAGGGGACAGACGGGCTCGTGGTATCTGAGGAAAGCGAGGCAAGACGATTCAGGGTTTGGGCTGTGCCTGAAGTTAATATTTGCAGCACGAACGATACTCGTTCAAGTGCTGACTTGCAACTGATCTAGTGCGGTGGTTGCAAGGTCAACGCAAAAGGCATGATTCTATTCACTTCTCGCATGTTCATGAGGATGATAGCTCCTCACAGTCATTCGTCTCAGACCGTAGGTCTACATCGGACGGGTTGGTGCGATACCCGCGCCATGCGGATATGTTCCTCGAGGATGCGGTGCGCGATCCGAGCACCTTGACAGCGGCTACCGCTTATCATCAGGTCACGGCTGATCGACTCGACGACTGAACCACCAGCGGATGAGAGCTCCTAAGCCGCAAGGCAAAGATGAATTGACCCGATGTATCTCGAGATAGTCGGTTGAGCTCTTGATAGGCTATGCGACCCATCATGTGGTCGAGCGCAGGCGTGGGATGACGCCCATAAAGACTCCTTGTTGTGAGACTACTGCTTCTTCCATGTGCTATTCGGTCGTACACAAACATCCTTGAGAAGCTTTTCCATTATCCACTATAGCTGATCAGACGCAAACTACTCCACTCAAACACCGCAAGACATCCCCAGAAATGGCAGTTGGCTGGAGGAAACTGAACGTGGGAGTAATCGGCGGAGGCATTGGTGGCATGTCCGTTGCCATCGCCTTGCGACGAGCCGGCCACGACGTTATCATCTATGAACGCTCTGACTTTGCTGGCGAGGTTGGTGCTTCAGTCTCATGCGCAGCCAACGGAACAAGATGGTTGCACGAGTGGAATGTTGATGTCGCCAAAGGTGACCCCGTCGTTCTCAAGAGGTTGATCAACAGAGACTGGAAGACTGGCGAGCCCGTCAGCGAGTACAGCCTCGACGACTATGAGCAACGATGGGGTTACGTCTACAACATGTTCCACCGACAGTACATGCACGCCATGTTGAAAGATGCAGCGCTGGAAGAGGAGGGAGAGGGACCCAAAGCAACGTTGTTGGTCAATCACAAAGTAAGACTGAAGGGCTCATCTTAGTGAACACCACTTTAAGTACTGACACTATGCTGCAGTGCAAAACAATCGACATTGCTGCCAACAAAATCACTTTCGACAACGGATTCACGGCACAACATGATCTGATAATTGGCGCCGACGGCATTGGTTCTGCCGTCCGTGGCATCATAGGCATTCACCCCACCAGAAGACCAGCAGACCAGCAATGCTTGCATTGCAACGTGATGACCGAGGACGCCGTCAAAGCCGGCCTTGTCGATTACTCTCAGAATGAAGCCCTAGAATACTGGGGAGGCCAAGAAGGCAAATGGGACAAGATCGTCCTGTCACCTTGCAACGGTGGCAAGCTCCTTTCATACTACTGCTTCTTCCCCCGAGAACAAGGAGACTACATGAACCAATCCTGGGGAGCTGAAAGCCGCCCCGTCGAGGAGCTCCTGGCGCCTTATCCGCAGCTCGACCGACAAGTCTTCAAACACCTCGCCATAGGCAAGGAGATCCAACCGTGGAAGCTTTGGGTCCACGAACCCTACCCCTACCTGAACAAAGAGCGAGTCTGCCTTCTCGGAGACGCCGGCCATCCCATGATGCCTCATCAAAGCCAAGGAGCTTGCATGGCGATCGAGGATGCCGCAGCGTTGGGTATCTTGTTCAGTCCTGCTTACTTCGACGGCAACGTGGAGCAGTCTCTTGCCGTCTACAACAACGTGCGTCTGCCGCGAGCGACGAGAGTTCAGTCTGCAGCTGCCAAAGCCGCTTACAACATCAACGAGCGCATCGGGTTCTCCTTCAACAAGAACTTGCCGTTCTACAAGGTGGAAGATCAGAAGAACGTTTTGACTATTGAGGAGATGAATGCGTGAGTTCTCCAGATGCCTCAAATCAGAGCAAACCAAGCTGACGAAAGTGGATCATTAGTTATGACATGTACCGTGATATTGAGGAAAAGCTGGCGGCGACTTCAGGGTCCAAATATGTGGACAAGTTCATTTGCGGTTTGCCAATCGGACTTGAGTTACCAAACGGGATTATCATTGGTGCGAGCGCTTGAAGTTGTGATACTAGTGAAATTCTGATAGTTTCAATATGGCATTCTGTTCCACATATTGGTGAATACGTTGGATCCGTGTAAAAGCTTTCAGACCGTATGCGAAAGTGCATAGAAGGTCTTAGGATTGCACTTTACTGTGAATGTTAGGCCCTCGGCCAGTGACACGATCTTTGGAGCGACTCTATATGCCTCATCATTTCGTTGGTCGTAAATCAGTTTGTTTCATACAGACGTAAGTTAATATACTTTCATCGAAAGTTCAGCTCTGCTTGCTTTTCTAGACCTGAAATGGAAAATTATCCCAATGAGAAATGTTGACAGTCTCCCAATCCACGAAAAGATCCGGATCAATCTGCTCGTTGTTAGGCCATCTGAAGGGACTGTCAGAGAAGACACTGGGATCGGCAAGAGCAGCCATCGTAGCTTCGTCGAGCAGGTCGCCCGTCCAGGGCATGGTGTCTTTGGTTGGGTCATTCTGAGCCCCTGCGGACGACGTTGAAGACTCCAAGGAGAACAGCCGAGATACGTAGCGACTCGCGCGACTGGGCTCTGCGCGACACCGCTGTTCTGCGATTGCGTTGGAGAGAGATGTCAGGATCTCGAGGTAGTGACTTGCTTGAGGGCTTCTGATGGCGAGGAAGCTCAATACTCGTTTGCCGCTCTCGAACGCGCGTTCCACCTCCTGGTTGACGCTGGACTTTGCGAAGCTTTCGACTCCCAATACAAGTCCTGCAGCGAAGACTAGTGCCCTGTGATGTGGTCAGCACTGATATGGATAGGCAAGTTGTGGGATTACTTACTTCATAATGCACATGTTGCCCTCCAGTAGCCCAGCGTCAAGTGCTTCAGCACATGTTTGTGCCAGATATTTGGCGGCTTCGAGACATGCTTCTCCCATTGACTCTTCATGCTGTTTCCGTTGATTTAATGTCAGAGTTGAGATAAAGAGCGGGCGTGTAGCGAGCATAACGGCGAAATAATAAAGGCAAGAGACATGTACAATCCCGACGGACCCCTTCTTGGGTTCCGCCAACGAGTCTCTTGGTGTGAGTGTGCTTTGCTGTAACAACGGCGAGAAGTCACGCTTCCAAGAGTCGATAGAACTCAGAAGCTGCTCCACTACCGCAGGTCGGAGGTCTTGTTTGCTATACAGCTTTGTGTTGATTTCATCGATCACGGAGACAATGCTGTACGAAGCAAGCATGCAGTCTAGATTGTGATCATGACCTGTGACAAAGCTGTTCAAGGTGGAAGCAAGCTGCTCGGGGATGCCAATGGTTGTTGCAGGACGACCAAGAATCGAGTTCACGAGCTTGTCACCGACGCGACATGTCATCCAGATACGAAGTCTGCGAGTCTGTGTCAATTAGGGAAAGCAAAGTGTTTGAAATGCAGCACATACCTCAGCTTATCATCTACGTCTAGTGGTCTCTTATCCGGTAGGGAGCTTGGGGTGTGTAAGCCTAAAGCAATAGCAGCTCTAGCAGCGACCGACAAGTACATGTAGGCCGTGTTCCTGCGGCACTCTCCTAACATGTAGAACGCCATGAGCAAGAAGGTCCTGACCATGTCGAGGTCAGGGTCCTGGATCATATTTGAGAGAGCTTGACGCTGAGCTTCTCGGAAGAAGGTCCTCCCGGTGTTTTGAGCGTCTTGCTTCGACGTGCACTGTGCGCCGATGGCGATGACCAGATCCAGGTTTGCTCGCTGTGATGTACTGAGACGCTTTCTTGAAGGACTGTTGCTGTCGCTTGTGGGTATCATCAAGGGTCCGTTACCACTGTTCCTGATGCAGGCCTCCAAACTTGGCGGATTAAATATATCGATGAATGCTTCTGTCTTCATATGCCATCAGCTCGGTCATTCATAAGCCGGATTAGAAACCCTCTCACCACTGAGAAGTAGCACTGAAGAAATTGCAATTTCTGTTCCACGGCGATCTCCATCGCATCAATCGTAAGTATTGGTGCTTCAACCTCAAGCATCCTCTCGCTGTCTTTGCTATTTGAGAAATCCGAAGGGCCGATCTGATCGGCAACAAGTCGCCGTACGGTCTGCAGAAATGCAATTGAAGCAGCGGCCCCCACGTAGACTGAACAACAGATTTAGGTCAGCCCGAAGTCATGAGTTATCATGATTGATGTTGCCACATACCCTTTTCACCATGGCAGTTGAGCAACATTCTTGGACCAGAAGCGGCCAGAGGTGAATCCTTGGGTCTTGCGCCTAGTCCTGCCGTAGCGGAGTCTAGATCTGCACAGTCCCCAGCCTCATTCTCTTCTTGAGACTCGAACGGAGAGAGAGGTCTGAATGTCTCCGCAGTATTGGCCGTGGACAGATCAACCACGTTTGAAGTCGCCGGCTGTCCGCCGTTCAAGGCAGCCTGTGGCGAGGTAGCTGAGGCATCGCAGATGGAATCATTTCGCTGCTTGCCAGCCTGGATGGTTTTGTGCTTTTCTTTTGATCGAAAGCCTCGGGGAAGGTATGTAATGAAGCACTCGTCTGACCGGCCTCGCCGCTGACACTGGCTACAGGGCGCCTTGCCCGTGCATCTTCTCTTGGTCTCTCGGCAGTAAGAGCATGCCTCGGCTGCTCTCTGGCGTTGGCTGTCTTGCACTTTTGGACGTGGCATTTTGGATTCGTTTCTACAAAGAACGTGGCATGCTGACGCAAGGTGAGGACAGCGGCCATTGATATGTAGGTCTTTGTCAGGGCTGCATGTCGCTTATCCGAGAGAGCTACGAGCGAGCTACATCATTTGAGTTTACCGACTTGCGGGGATCTATCTAGCGCGATGATAAGGGCGCTGGGGGTTGGTAGGATGATCCTTCTCGCCGCTCAGACCCTCTGTCAAACGAAAGTAAAGACCATGGGAAGGAAAAAAATGTGTACGCATGGAAAATGATTGGTGAGAAGCCGCCTATGAGATTTTACGAAAACGGAAAATGCATGCATGAAGAATCAGTTCTGAGAAGCTGCCTTTGAACCGCCTCCGTATTTATGCACTTGTACACGAATCTATGTACATACGCTCATACGGCAACGACAATTAATACGTAGTACATTCCGTCGTGCGATGGTTTTCGTTTGATTTTCGCACCCATGGCATCTCTTCCATCGATTCTTCTGGTGACGCCATCTGTAGACATGTTCGCGTATAGCTCGTACATTCGCTCGTATACAAGGTCAAACCTGTAGACGAAGTATCACTTGTTGCTTCACGGCAAGACCTAACAAATGGGGGAAAAGAATACACAGGCTGTCCACGTGAAATAAATGTTACAAAGAAAACTCAAAGCTGATGAGAAAAACCAAAAGTGGTTGATGGAGAGCAGTAACATTCATTGTACGAAGTCAATGTTTTCAGTAGTCATCTTGTACTCAAACGCCCTATGTTCTCGCAGATATCCCGCCAAAAAAACTCCGAAGTCACAACCCCCTCCACAACTCGTGGTGCTCAAAGAACGCACGGTTGGGAAGGCGAAGTCTGTCATTGCGCAAGTAACATGTCTAGACCTCGACATGATTCTCAACACGCGGTGAATAAGGCTCACATGAACCATGGTACTACCGGCAAAGAACTTGGCACACCGTGATGTTCCTTCAGTAACATACTTAGAGAAAACTCCATCTACCTTTTGCATCAGCGAGTGTTGCATCCATAGACATCCGACAGGGCGCGGTCTTGTCTCCGAATAGTACATTTTCCAAAGTTACCACCCTGCTGGGTCAGAACATCCCTTCCTCGATCGCAATGACTACTTTTCCCGAGCACGTCAGAAACACCGATGGTTGCGAATTGGGCCGCGAAAGAAAATATATTTCTCGACTGTTACATTTCTGTACATTTCAAGAACCGCTTGATCTCGGCTTAATGCTTGGCCGCCCTGACGGTATATTCGAACATCTGGTTAGAAGGCACTGCCTTGCGATTTCGCAGTTTTTCTGCCGCTTCGGCCCCAGGAATCGGTACACGATACTCTGTTTTGGTACCTTCAGGTAGGGATGATCCAGCCGGAAGGTCATATGGGAATGGAAGATAGTCAGGCATGAGACCGAGCTGGCGCAAAGCGGTTCCTTGATCCCACCAGATGTGTTCATGATAGAGCCTGTCACCTCTGATGTTTACAACGGCTACAAACGGGAGCTCAGCTTTGCGGTGGGTCGGTGGAATCCCTGGGAGACTGGGAGGTGTTAGCTGGGGTCAGTCGTGGGTTGGAAAGTGAAACTCACAGCCAGTCGACCTCTTGGTCGTGCGTGAACTTGAAAATGAACTCGTCGATTACACGATCGATGCCAATCGTTCGACTCGTGAGTTCAATGGCCGTGTCCGCTGAGTTGTTGAAAATGAAGTTGTTGCGGTAGAAGTCTGTCAGTTTGCTTCTTCCAACACCGCCCGTTAGCTGTGAGATTGGTTAGCATAGTCCTGTGACAATCCGATGACCTTTCACTAACGGTAGGCACGTGGTTTACATAGGGTTCTTGCACCATGGTGCTCATCGTATGCTCCACGGAGCGGTCCGCGAACTCATAGTATGTGTGCTCTTCCCAGATGGTCTCCAAGTCAAAGTACGGGCCACCCATTTTCGGTTTCAAGAAATGCAGATTCCTCGTGTGCGCCACTGAGTCTGAAGAATAGTCGAAATCCTTCTCTCCCGCTGAGAACCAATGATCTTGTGCTGTAGGGTAATGGTACGCTCTGTTTCCATTCTTGCCAAGCGGTGGAAAAGGTTGCTGAGTCTTCCCGTGGACATGTTGCAGCAGAGGTCTTGGACTAGTTTCCAAGGCATCCAGTTCCTGTCCGTCGGTATATGCCACGCTCGCAACGATGTTTGGGAATTGCGAGAGAGCCTGTGCCGCTGGATTCCACAGACTCGCCGAATAGCCTAGAAAGTCCATCAGAGACTGTAGTAGCATCAGAAGATGTAATGCGATTGAACCTACAGACTAGACCAATTTTGTTTTTTGGCTGACAAGCTTCACATTGTTCGAATGCCTTCATAGCATCCTCAAAAATGTTCGTGACATTTGAAAACTGGACAGCCGCCACCGAAACCTGGAAAACCGTGTAGCCTTCTTCGGCCCACTTCAGCACGGCGGTAGGAGCATCATCGCGTTGTGTCACTTGCTCATCGTAAACATCTTGCGTCGTGAGCAGGATGATTCCGGGGCCGACACCCAGTCTGGTTAAGGGTGGCTGTAACGAAATCCCAGGCTTGAGGACCTGCAGTTTCGCAGAAGGCAACGGCGCAGGTGGCTGGGTGATGTCGGCGAACGGCATGGCACTTGAAATATGGTGTAAGACCTTGGTTTGGACCTTGCAAGGCTCTTGCTTCAGTAACGAGTCGCTGTCTTCAGCTTTTCTATTCATCTCTCTCGATCACCAAGGAGGCCACGAGTCTGTTGGCATCTTATCTCAGCAATCTCGATATCCACTTTCCAGTGCGGAGGCGGCGTCTCGCTTGGACCCTCGATCATCATCGATAGTCGGCAAATGCACGTCTACGGAGCCGAGCGGAAGCTGCACATGAAGGCCGCGTTACCATCAACCCATATCCATGGAGCCATGGGATTACTACGAGACTAACTCCTACTCTTTGCCCTGATTCACCCCGGGCCGACGTGATGTGTGCTTCCGCCTATGCATGCATTTCAGCCGCCGGCGGAACGCCGAGTCTCGGTGCATGTGTGGCTTGACCGTAGTGGCTCTGTGGACGGCGATGAACAAAAGGCAATCTTCCTGAACTGGACTTGTGATTTTACCACTCCTGCTGTGAATATCTTCAGAGCTTCAAACAATCCACACCAGTCAAAATGTCCTACCCAATCAAGGATGTCCGCCCAACCTTCGAGTTGACTGGCCGCAACTACATCGTGACCGGTGGCGCCCAAGGCATTGGGTTTACAATCGCTCGGGCAATTTGCGAAATGGGTGGAAATGTGTCTGTATGGGACATCCAGAACAAACCCGCGAATGAGGAGGAGTTCAACTCCTTGAGCTCCAGGTTCGGCAGCCAGACACTGTACATTCAGACGGATGTCACCAAGCAGGAGAGTTTGGAGGCAGCATTCCAACAGACGCTCGACAAGTTCAAGACCATCGATGGATGCGTACCTGCTGCTGGTATTGCCATTGACAAGCCATTCGTGGATCAGACTTGGGAGGAGTTCACGCGCATCCAAGAAATTAACGTAAGAAATGACATTATCCCATCTGAGACGTCCATCTGCTAACCACGACGTAGGTGCGCGGCACATTCTTCACAGTACAAATGGTTGCCAAAGAATTGATAAAGCAAAAGAAGCCCGGAAGCATTCTACTTCTTGCCTCCCAATCAGCACATATCGCTCTACCGGGATACAGGATGGCTGCGTACAACGCCTCTAAGGGAGGAGTCATGATGCTGGCCAAAGTACTCGGTGTGGAACTCGCACCTCACGGAATCCGCGTGAACACTATCTCCCCTGGCTTTGTGGATTCTGAAATGACAAAGAACGTGAGGGAAGCCAAAGCCAGCAGACGAGAAGGCGAGCAAATGTGGCTCGCTCCTCCTAACCAGCGGCTGAGCACGCAGAACGACTTGACGGGTGCTGCTATCTATTTCTTGAGCGATGCATCGATCCACACGACTTCTGCTGATATTGCAATTACTGGTGGGCTGCACGCTGGCACAATTGATGGTTTGATTAGCTATGAGAAGTAAAGTGACAAGAACAATCATCTTGATCCTATTGACAGCCATCCAATGCTCGCTTTCCATGGCCTAGTCGTTCACCACTCGAGTCACTTGCATGTGTCTTTCTTTCCCCAGGGACCCCATAAACACGGGTCTGCGATCTCCCCGTGATGCTGCGGGGATTGCACACTTTGTCGATTTTAGAGTTTCCCTTTGCCGACTTGGATCAATAGCCTACGCGTGAGCAGAGCCTGGATTGAGCGGGAAGTTTCAATAGCGGATATGGACCTCCTGCTCACACCGCACGAGAGGGAATCAACACGAGTAGGTAGTGATCTGAGAAGCTCCAATGCGTCGCCTTTCGTGCGGTCCGCCCCCTCTCCTTATCGGGAGGTGAGACTTAGGCAGACCGCCCTTGCGATTGATGTGTTATCGCATGCAACCTCATGATATCGTGCTCTGTCGGTGCGAGCTGATTATGTTACATACACACTGTTCACCCGCCTGAATGCGATTTGCGACACTCTGAGCTTTTGCCTTTTTCAAAAGTGACTTGAATTATCCAGTTTATTTACCCTGAGAGTAAACACGATCTAAGACAAGATGGACGACAACTACGATATTGTCGTTGTCGGTGCCGGTAAGCTTCCTTACCTCTTTATCTGTCGTAACTGGTCGCTAAAACGTTTTTTACCCAGGTTGGTATGGCTTAGCAGCAGCAAAAGCCGTCTCCCAACTGATGCCAGACAAAACACTGGCTGTTTTGGAAGAAGCAGAGACCCCCGGTGGAACCTGGTCGAAGAATCGCCTCTACCCAGGCCTCAAGTCCAACAACATGGTTGGCACCTACGAGTATCCTGACTTTCCCATGCTGGAATCCATCTACGGCGTAAAACCGGACAACCACATTCCCGGCAAGATTCTCAATCGCTACCTCACGGACTTCGCCCATCACTTCGGCTTCTTCGACAAGATCCAGTTCCACACCAAAGTGGACATCGTCGAGCCCTCAGGCGAATCTTGGAAATTGTCCGTGATGAGACCATCCGGTCAACGCACAGTCATCGCTAAACAGCTGATTCTGGCCACTGGTCTGACCTCAACCCCCAACATGCCAACCTACACTGGCCAAGAGGATCTCGGGGCACCTCTCTTCCATGCCAAAGACTTCTGCGCTCGAGCATCTGAGCTTAGAAACATCAAAAACTCGGTCGTCGTCGGCGGTGCCAAGTCTGCTTTTGATGTTGCGTACGCTCAAGTCCAGGCTGGATCGACCGTTGATCTCGTCATCAGGGACAATGGGCATGGCCCGGTTTGGATAGCCCCAGCTTTCGTGACACCTTTCAAGAAACGCCTGGATCAACTTCTTTTGATCCGTTGGATGACTTGGACGGCTCCGTGTCCTTGGGTCAACGAAGATGGGTTTGGAGGAATGCGAAGGTTCCTACATGGTACCATCCTCGGACGTTGGCTGGTCAATTTATTCTGGTGGGTTTTGTCTTCCGATGTCATCGCGGCTAACGGGTATGATTCTCATCCCGAGCTTAAGAAACTGCAGCCGTGGCATTCAGCTTTTTGGATCGGTAGTGGTCTGAGTATCTTAAACTACGAAACTCCGCTGTTCGATCTCGTTAAGGAAGGCAAGATCAGAGTCCACGTAGGACAGATCGATCGAATGGAGAAGAAGACTGTCATTCTCGCCGATGGAACTCGACTACACGCCGACGTTGTGATCTGCTCGACAGGGTGGAAGAAGGAATCGCCCATCAAGTTCCAAGGTCTCGGTCCTCAAGGATTCGGTCTTAACGTTTCTCAATCCGAGAAAACTCGGCTCGCCGACAAAGCAGACCAAGACGTGCTAGATATGTTCCCTCGCCTCAGAGATCAACCAGAACTTCGCTTTACGCCCAAAGAAGCCGACCCGCTTCGCCTCTACCGTTTCATCGTCCCTTCTGGTCACGCCTTCTCCCGCAACATGGCCTGGGTTGGCGCAGTATCAACGGTATCCACAGCGACCTGCGCTACTATCCAAGGCCACTGGACTGCAGTCTACCTTTCCAACCGACTCGACCGTCTTCCCAGCACAAAACAGGAAGTCACCAAAGAGATTATGCTGCACACTCAGTGGGGCAAGTGGCGCTACCCTTGCGGGTATGGAGCATCTCTTCCCGACTTCGTGTTTGAGGGTCTGCCATACGTCGATATGCTCTTACGTGATATGGGTCTTCAGAATCATCGCAAGAAGAGCTTCTTCGCTGAGCTTACGGAGCCTTATTTGCCGCGAGACTTTGCTGGCCTTGTGGAGGAGTGGAAGGCAACCCACCAGGATATGAATGGGAAGGTGTAATTTTGTTTCGAGGATTGTTAATCCGTTTTGCGGAGACTTGAAGCACCTGCGATGTAGGGTCTGGATTTTTTCTGATGCTTTGATGTTCGATCTCTATGATATATCTTTCTTGACACTATGAAATGCTATTCTAGCAGTTGTTCCAGACCCAAAATGGTGATTCAAGGCTGTTCAGTGCATCATTGCAGACATGACTCTTTGTTTTCCTTGATCGTATGAGGCAACTTTCTTCACCAGTATCCATATCCCAAAGACAATCAAGAGTCGCTTGGAAAAATTTGGAGCATCATAATATGCGCACATCCGTAGACGCTGCCATTCGATCAACTACCCATCACACCCGCAAAATCTTGAGCGTATAACATTAAAAAAGCCATGCATTCAAAGAATCATGTCTGGATTCGTTTTGCGGCTCAGCCATGTCTACCCGTCAATTTTCTGGTTCGTAGTGGTCGTCTGATCTGAGCCGAATGCCATATCCGCACGTCGGGTATGGCACCTTGCTCAGCAGAACAACCGCTCACGACACCCACAACGTGCGGATTGGATGAACGTCTCCCGATGCCCAGAAGACAAATGCTTATTACACGTGCTGGATTGTGAAGACCATTCAACAGACCCAAAATACAATCAACATTAGAGCCATCAATTCAAATCGACCTCCCAACCATCAGCACGCAACCCGCCCCAAACCCTTCCAAAACCACCTACCCATTCGCCAACATGGGCTCCCTCCCACAAGAGAAGACTCCTCTAGACACGGCTTTCACTCAAAAGGTGATCACATCCATGGGCCCCTCTACCCCACCGCGTCTCCGCGAAATCCTCACCTCCCTAATAACACACCTGCACGCCTTCGTGCAAGAAACCCAGCTCACAACCTCCGAATGGATGCTCGGCGTCGACACGCTCAACCTCGCGGGTCAAATGAGCGACGACAAGCGCAACGAAATCCAGCTTCTCTGCGACGTGCTCGGAATCGAGAGTTTGGTGGACGATATCACTTTCTCAGCGGCTGCGAGGGAAGCGGCGGATAAGCCGACTGCGTCGGCGATTCTGGGCCCGTTTTGGAGGAATGATCATCCTGTGAGGGAGAATGGGACGTCGATTAGTTTTGATACGCCGCGGGATGCGCAAGTTGTCTTCATGCATGGCGCTGTGAGGGATGCTGGGAGTGGGGATGTGGTGAAAGGGGCGACGGTGGATGTTTGGCAGGCTTCTACAAATGGTGAGATCATTGCGTGACCTAGGAGAGACCGGGTGCTGACTATCGTCCTCGCAGGATTGTACGAGCAACAAGACACGCACCAGCAAGACCTGAACCTCCGCGGACAATTCGTGACGGATGACGAGGGGAGGTATTCGTTTTACTGCTTGCGTCCGACACCTTATCCCGTTCGTATAACCCCTCCCTTCTCCCAAAATAAAACCCTTAAACAAACCACATCTAACAACATCACTCAGGTCCCCTCCGACGGTCCCGCCGGTCAGCTTCTCCAACTCATGGACCGACACCCATTCCGACCCGCACACATCCACCTTGTCGTCCGGCATGCGAAGTACAAGCATTTGACGACGCAGATTTTCGACAAAGACTGCAAGTATCTCGCTGATGACAGTGTGTTTGCCGTGAAAGATGAGTTGAGCGTGAGGTTTGCGCCGAGGAAAGGGGATGCTTTGGCGGGGTTGGAATTGGAGTATGATATTTCGTTGGCGCCGATATCTTGAAGGAAACAGACTTGAAACTGAGAGGCTGGCTTTTTTGTTCGCGGCTTGCGGGTTAGTATTCATTCATGGTAAGAGGGGAGGCTTTCGTGAGAGTATAGCATCAATCATCGACATGCACCCGCTTTTGGCAAATGATTTAGCCAGCCATTTGAAAAGCCAGACACTTCTTGCACTCCGACGGCAATGATACATGTTGGTGCCACACCTGCAGACTCAAAACAGTGTCCAGGTCCAGTACAACTAGCCTTCCGCCAAGGTCAACATCTGTTCCCCTCACCGCAGTGGCGCATGCCTGCGAGTCTGCATATGTCTGCGCTCACCAGCGTAGTGCTTGCAAGAAAAGCCGGTGTCATGGGCGACGTGTGCCATTTGCTGAAGCCGCCAGCGCTGGAAGATCCCATGCATGCGATGAATGTAGCTCGAGCGAGCGCAAAGGTCCAAAGCAGCCAGACTGCAAGAGGAGAGATAAGATTCACACAAGGCTGTAAGTACAATCGGGAAATATGATATACAAGATAATGAACCTCCAATTTTTCTTTTTCTTTTGTTTTGGTATGCCTCAAGAAGCCAGAGTCCTTCCGCGGGCGCTTTTGTGATTATGCTGGTATAACATCGCGTATTTTCGGTATCGTACAAAAATCTTTCCGTCCAAGTTTACTCGTTGATCTTGGCCAGGAGCCTGCAAGCGTGTTAGTCCTTCCCCTTCACAATTCCAATCATCTTCAATGGCTGCGCGCCAACGTAAACGTACTCGGCGTCCCTGAACAATGTGTACTCCTCCTCGCCGACCTTGACGGCACTGCCGCCGAACTGAGGAATGAGGACCTTGTCGCCGGCCTTGACGCCCATGGGCATGCGCTTGCCGTCCTTGTCGGGGAGACCGGGGCCAACGGCGAGGACCTTGCCCTCGTTGAGCTCCTTGACAGCGCTGTCGGGGAGGAAGATGCCAGAGGCAGTCTTGGTCTCGGGCTTGACGCGCTGCACCAGAACGCGGTCAAGGAGAGGTGCGAGGGACTTGATGTTCTTGAGGAGAGACTAGGAGGAGGATGAAAGGTTAGCGGAGGTGTTGGAGTGATCGGATAGCGGTGGTGACATACCATTGTGGTGGATGTGATGCGGTGGAGTGGATGAAGATGAAGATATGAGAATGCGATTGGGCGATTGATGAGGGAGAAGTAGTGAGGTATCGGGAATGTTGTATGGTTAAGGTATATGGGAAAACGGAAAGTTCTCGAAGACAACTCGGGGGTCGAGATCCCGCACGGACCATTCAAGGCTCGACTACCGCGGCTCTCTCGACTACAGTATCACTTAGCTATACATTATTTTCATCCTTCGGCTAGACCGTGGTCGTCGACTCTCTTTCTCATCCTTACATGTTCGTTGAAGGGTGACAATCAAATATGACGACCAAACCCAAGGGGACGGTCACAGCTTGTACTTTGGCCCAGCCTTCCGTCCACCCGAAAACAAGCACATCATGACATTACGATTTCATGCTATCGACTCGGTTCATCGTAATGTACATTAATGGTCTGCTGCACCATGATCGCTCTCTCGGAACCGTCGCTCGCTACCGAGTGCTTATCGCTACCGGCCACAGCATTGGTGCTGTTCTCGCCCCACATCGCCCGGTCTTGCAGCTCAATGCTGACAGTTCTGTTCGTATTCATCACATTCGCCTTCTTCATTCTGCCCTTCTGTTTGTTTGATGACCTCTTTCCGCCGTAGTTCTCCGATCGGCTTGTGAGGTAGGTTGGATCACTCCGATCAGTGGTCGATTCGTCGAAAGTCGTCATGCCTAGCAGACCAGTGTTGGCCGATTGCATGAAGATACGCAAGCAGGGAATGGTCGCTGAGATCACAGAATAGCACAGTTCTGCCTGTGTGAAGACCTCGCTCGTGGCATGATCGAAGACTTGTTCGGTGCTTGTCAGAGATCGCGAGAGACTGATGAGCCGCATTACAGCAAGTGGAATTGTGCTATTTCGTCAGCACGAGAATCGTTGGAGCAGAGCCTCTGAGATGACCTACGGTAATCGAGCTGCGACGCCTAGGATCACCCAGACTTTCTTTTCCTGCTTCATCTGAAGGTCCCATACAAGTGCGATCGGAAAGATCGCGATGGCGACATCGACAAGGCAAGCAAATGCTTCCACTGCGACCCACCGATGGAACTGCAATCATAAATCAGCAAATAGCAAAGCGCAGTGCGTCAAGAAGTTCATACTGTACTTTGTCCAGTGGCTGGCTCGCCGTTCCAAGGTTCCGAAGTCCGCTGACGGAGTCCGATCATGAACATTGAAACCACCCCAAGATACATACACAAGTAACTCAAGACTGTTGCGAATCTCAAGTGTTGACGAGAGATGCACAGTCTTTTGATCAAAATGCATACTGCAAGCTTGCTGCAATAGAGAGCCCAGACATACAGAAGATCACTAGCATATATCATCTGCCAGCTTGTTAGCCAATAATATGCTCAAGATGTGGACGTATCACACCAACTTTCTGGACATGCAGTGAGCTTTGCTGCGTCAAGAGTGCATTCTTCTTGCCCAAGCCTGCGGGGACTTCGGAGAGCACAACGATGGTCTGTATCACGCCGAATGCTTGTTCAACCGAGTCAGCGTGGTATGCTACTGCCGTTCAGACGCAGATCTTGACTGACCGAAGCGACAGCCGCAGCTGCATCATCAATATCGAACAAGCTCTGCCAGGGCCACCTGATCAGCAGCCGGATATTGAGGAATATGATAGCCGTGACAAGGCCAAAGGCCGCAGCGATCGTAACAACAGCACCTTGGTCCTGGTCATTGACGACTGTACTCGGAACCACATCTCTTGCGAAAAGAGACATGGTCAAAATGTTCGCAACAAGGCAAGCCGAGAATCTGAGCTCAGAATTCAGGAAACATATGAACTAGACACGATTGATGAGGTGGCAAGGCAATCGTGACACACAAGCCAAGCCCTACGGTCAATAACACTCTCTTCCGTGTCGTAAGATGATGGTACGGCCAAAGGATGCGCTACCTATAGTCTCGAGAGTATGGTTGACTTCATGTAGGGTAGTTTATCTATCCGGGATGAATAGTCAACCAGTCATCTCAAGGTCAACCACCCGGAGGTTTATTGTTGCATGCTCGGTCAAATTTCTGGACAAAAGACTTTGACAGGCGGAAACCGATCCAATAAAGAATTGCAAAGCCCAACGTGCCATGCATGCAAAGTTCTCGGATATGCCTGCATTACAACATGTTCATGAGAGCATACGCTCGCTTCCCATCAGCGGAAGTCGAGAGTAGGCTTTCCCTCCAAACCATGCGAAAAACCCTATAGTCCTAAACGATAGTTTTTTCGTTACGAAACCCTTTGTACTACTGCTCAGCCTTGTTTTTTACCGGTAGCGCAGCTTGGCTGGTCTTGCCAATATACAACGAAGCATTCGATGAGCCATCTTCTCAACTAAAGTCGTTGTCTTGAGATGCGCGTCTGGCACACCCCACCAAACATCGAATCAATCAATCAGAAACTATATATACCTGTGCAAAGATCGCAGCCGATGAGGCCTTGAATACCACTGGAGAATTGATCTATCACCACCGGAATGTATGTGGGTCTTTTTGAACCTCGGCAGCGTTGCAGACAGAGACGGCACGGAAACGCTAGTGATCCTTCCCTCAATCCTTCCAAGATACTTCCCACCAATACTCATCTTCACTTCTTTCACAACCTTATTTCGCCTACTTAGCTTATTACGAGACGGACAGAATCCCTTACAGGGCTTCATAGTCCTGGTACGCGGTCTTTCAGCATGCAGGTCAACAAACCTGTACTTTTGCGTCTAGGCCAGCTAGCGTCGAGGGTCTGCAAACATTCCTGTCTTGCACATAGAAGTGTAGGGAAGGCCCGCATTCTTCTTGCAAGGACGCCGTTCTGATCACACGCATTCGATCTCATACGAGTATTCTAGGTCCTCACTGCATAGGATCTGGTCTCATATTGTGTCGATACGGGTCCATTACTGTCAATCACATGCTTCAAGCTCGCTTGGAGGCGGAGTCGAGCTTTAGCGAGCAATTTGTTGTACTTGCTCGGGATTCGTACCAGTGCCGTCCCTACTCGGCGAAATCACTCGCCGTGCATACAAGCGGTAGGAAGGGTCCCGGCTCGCCTGAATAGCTTTTACGCAATCATGCCCCCACGCTCCTTCATGAACCACGGAGGGCTGCCGGTAGATCAGACCCTTTCTTTTTGGGGCCCTTTGGACTGTGCGAGGGTCTCGACACCATGCCGTCGCCTGAATAGCACGGTCTTGCCAGTCCAGCTTTGGTATTCATTCAACGAGCCGCCCTCTTGCAGGCGAAACCCGCTAATGTACCTTGCCTGCCGACGGATTACGCCTCAATATGTATCCTCAACACAAAACCTAGTGGTGCCGATTGACTTGTAGATCTTGGCTTGCAGCCACATTCTTCAGGCGCCTGAGTTCCGCATCCAGCTTCTTTTCGCCGTCTTGAAGCTCAACATCATTGAATCGAGCGTGTTTGCGCATCATCCTCACACTGAGCGACATGTCGAAGCAAGCCGAATTACACGAGCTTCGCGGATCTGGAGATGGCTCTGATACACCACCTTCGCTGGACGGCGACGCCATGAAACATGGCACTGCCAATGACCAGGCGGACATGATGCGTCTTGGAAAACAGCAGCAGCTGAAAGTATGACCTGCTCAGATCAGATTGTGTATCTGATCGATTCACTAACTTGCCCAGCGCTCGTTCCACTCCGTGTCGATTTTCGGGCTTACTTGTGTCATCATGGCAACTTGGGAAGCAATGTTCTCGTAAGTCGCAGCGAGCGGGGACAGAGACCCAGAGGAAACATCTGCTAAGCACTCCTCGACAGCACTGGAACCTTCTCCTTGATCAATGGCGGCAGAGCTGGTACGGTCTGGGTATTCATTGCAACTTGGTTCATGACTATCCCGGTCACGGCCTCTCTCGCGGAAATGGCCTCCATGGCCCCTTCTTCTGGAGGACAATACCACTGGGTATCGGAATTCGCACCTCCAAGCCTTCAAAAGATCCTCAGCTACTGCTCTGGTTGGCTTGCGGCGATGGGCTGGCAGGCGTTCATTGCCAGTACATCCTACACGACCGCTCAGCAAATCTTCATCGTAGCCTCCGTCCACAACCCAAACTTTCAGCCAACACAATGGCAGAGCTGCTTATTCACCATTGGGATCGCACTCTTCGCCGCCTTGTTCAATGCTTTCCTGGCTAAGCGGCTGCCATTGTTTGAGGGCGTTGTTTTGTTTTGTCACCTTCTCGGCTTCTTTGCAGTGATGATCCCTCTCTGGGTGCTCGCCCCGAAGGTCTCTTTGGATCTAGTGTTTGGAGCTCCTGGCTTTGAAAATTTTGGTGGATGGTCGTCTATTGGAGCAGCGTGTGTGGTTGGACAACTGGCAGCTTCGTCAGCGTTCGTTGGTGTAGACAGTGCTGCTCACATGGCTGAAGAGGTATGCGCAAGACTGACTAATTGTATGCAAACACCACTAACGCAGTCAAGGTCAAAAATGCTTCACTCATTGTTCCTCGCATGATGCTAGGCACCACTTTAATCAACGGCGCTATGGGCCTCGTCGCCACTATCACGTACATGCTGGTCATTCAAGACGTAGAACAGCAGATTCTGGGGTCCTCGTCGGCATACCCTTGGATCGAAGTCTTCGAAGCTGCCACCGGCAGTAAGGCGGCTGCAGTTGGCATGAGCATTCCCTTCATCCTCATCACGCTTGGCATGGCAATCAACTCGACGGCCGCTGCCTCCCGCCAGGCTTGGTCCTTCGCTCGTGATGGGTAAGTGTCCTGTCCTGTTGCGATCCTATTTTGGGTAAGTCTCCATCAAAGCTGACATTACTTTGCAGTGGCCTGCCCTTTCCTAATTGGTTCTGCCGCCTGGTCAAGATCGACGGCGTCCCACTTCCACTGAACGCCATTGGCGCCTCGATGTTTCTCCTCATCATCCTCGCTCTTCTCTGCCTGGGAGGCGATCAGGTGTTCAACAGCATCATGGGTCTCCTCAATGGCGCCGTTGGCCTGACCTACGTTTTGAGCATTGCGTGCGTTCTGTGGCGCCGCCTATTTGGAGAGCCTCTGCCACCTGCGCGTTGGTCTCTTGGGAGACTTGGTGTCCCATTGAACATCATTGCTGTCTGCTACCAATCGTTCACCACCATCATCAGCTTTTTCCCTTTGTTCGCGGTAGTCACACCAGCGGACTTCAACTGGTGCGTATCGCATTTGAATTGAGAATGTTGTTCGAATCTCGAGCTAACTTACTTTCCATTAGGGGTATCGCCATGTTTGCTCTGGTTGTCGTTATCGCCGTCTCTAACTACTTCATTTTCGGCAAGAAGATGTATGCTGGACCGGTCGTCAGCATCATCAAGGATGCGTAGAGGGCGCCGACGGACCTTTCCTTGGCGACGTAATCTCCGCAGTGAACGCGCGTGATACTTTCCTGTATAATATGCGATATTATTGCAGCACTCTCAACAATGCCCATCGGCTGACGCTAATTTTTGCGTAAGCTGCTCAGGTGACTTGGTGATGTTGCATGGGGGCGGAGACGCAATATCGTGATTGGGAGAAGGCCAGTCATACATGTCGCCAAACATGCCACACATCAACGGTGTCTGAGATGGGATAGCGAGGAGCAATATAGCGCAGAAATACTTAATACTGACTATCCACTGAAGACGAGCTACATCTTCATCTGAGCCCTCCCTTGTCGCTCCCGAATACGAATCTTCTGAGTCGTCGACGGAATCAGCATTGTAGCAAGGCTAAACGCCTTTGGCATCGAGGGCAACGCTTGCATGTCGTAATTCACCAAGAAATATGAAACCATCAACTTGATCTCAGC
>MSJI02000919.1:0-85506 GCA_001931905.2 Cladosporium sp. IMV 00045 | reverse complement strand
GCGCAGAAATACTTAATACTGACTATCCACTGAAGACGAGCTACATCTTCATCTGAGCCCTCCCTTGTCGCTCCCGAATACGAATCTTCTGAGTCGTCGACGGAATCAGCATTGTAGCAAGGCTAAACGCCTTTGGCATCGAGGGCAACGCTTGCATGTCGTAATTCACCAAGAAATATGAAACCATCAACTTGATCTCAGCAATGGCAAACCACCGTCCAGCGCACTCCTTAGACATCGTTAGCTTTCCTATCAATCGTAATCTGATCAAATTTACTCACATGGAGACCATGCCCAAAGGTCGTGAAGTTATCCGTGATGGTCCAGGATTTCTCAACCTTGCCGCCAGTAGTTTTCTCAAGGAACCTGTGGGGATCGAAGGTGTGTGCATTGTTGTAAAACAGAGGGTCCATGTTTGCGAGATAGCCAGGCACGCACACTCTCGTACCTGCCAACAGTGTCAGGCCATCCGGCGTTTCAACGTCCTCCAAAATTGTCCGGTTGATCGCAGCAGCGTCTAGCGGTGCGAGTCTGAGTGATTCGCGAATGACGCTGTCCAGTATAACCATCCTCTCCAGGCAAGCCCATGTCATTTCGCCATCATCATGGTACAAAAACCGGTCAGCCTCAGCCCGAATATCATTGATTAGCTCATTCGCTCTTGGGTAGGAAAGGATGTGATAGAAGACATTTTTCGCTGCGAGGGACGTCGTGTGCAAGCCCGCAAAGTTCAGTTGCATTATGATCTCTCCCAATGGCTTAGGATCAATTGCAACCACGTCGTCGCGGTTTGCAGTCTCTGCTATCCACCACGAGGCGAATGTTTGTTTGTCTCTGAACTTTTTGTCATCTTTTTGTTCATCCCAGAGCCGAGTAATCTCAGGCACAAGCAATCGCAAGAGAGGGTGATGATAGCGGCGGACTCTCCATGCCTTGACGAGATAGCCTATTACGGATCGAAGCGCAGGTGGAAAGGTACGAAGAATCAAAGCTGATGGTAAGGCTGTCTTGCTGTAATCCGACAAAAGCTCTAGGTATTCAGGATCACGGCCTACGCGCGGTCAGGTTTGTAGGAAGCTATGCGATGATCTCGTACTTACACAAAGGCAGCCCGACGGCCATTCGGTTCGTGGTGGCGGCCGATATGCGCAAGAGCTCGGGGTATAGACATAGCGATTGCCAGTCACTTCCCTTGCATGAATTTTCCTGACAAGCATGTCTGACCTCATCGCACAAGTCGGGTACGGTACTCTTTGACCGCCGTGTCATGATTTTGACCAAAAGCTTGGTTGCCGCAGGGTCGGTGAGAGTAGCAGCAGGTACAGTGAAGCTTAATGCCAGACGATCCTGCTGCGCATTGTAGAACGACGCAATGCCCTCAGGCAGCGTTGATAGCCATTTGATATTGCGCAAAGGCAAGGCAATGAAAGTTCCGTCCAGCAAAGTTGAGATGGCGAATCCGTGCGACTTTGCGGCAGGGAGCACACTGCTTCTCTCAAAGATGGCGCGAACATCCATTGCAGTACTTACAGCACTGTCGAGCGCGGACAAGATCCCGTTGTTTCCAGATGGCCCCCATGGTACTCCTTCTGGTAGTTTACCGGAGAAGAACAGTAAGTGTGAGATGTAAGCGATCATAGCAAGTCCAATAGCCAAAGCTATTGGTAATGTTTGGAAAAACAAATCTTTGATCATTGTAGAGCCGTAAAATCGTCGTTGTGCGAAGGGGACGAAACTCCTGCGAAACGAAAAAAAAGTTGAGATGTAGAACAATGCAGGCATGCACGTAGTGGTCTTAGCGGAAGGTTTGAAGGCGGTCACAGCTATCGGATCGTCTTTCTTACCATAGAGCTGCGACTTCTATGCACGTACGGTGTCCCGAGACAGTGGTACAAAGCACCTGTGACTATTGCACCGATGGGCTGATTTGTTGTACATATCCCAACTTGGCCTAAACCTCTCAAGAAGCCTGCGATACAGCAACAATGCGATACTAACGTGAGATCGACGATCGAACGGATTAAAAAAAAGATTTGCATGCAGTGGAAAGAACGAAAGCCGTTCAATGATCTCTGGTATCAGTTCGTCAGTCATAAGCACATGCGGTTGAACGTCCAGTATGACATGCAGAATTCACATATAGGCAGGCATTGATACGTACGGATACTCAACGAAGGCGCTTGGATGAAAGCAATGGAATTCCACCATTATTGGAATCTGCTATTGCAATACCCTAATAAGGAAACAATCTCGAAACTCGTTAAAGCCTCTGAAGTTGTTGCAAAGGGTCTGATGCTATTACCCAGCCGCAGAACTCATTCATATCAAGTCGATCTATCACGAGAATTCGGCGTCTATCCCTGGCCACTGCAGTTGCGTGTTGACCTCTGTCTCGGGATAAACGTCTCAACCACTAACCGACCGACTCAGTACCCTTTTCGTTGAGCTCCATGATTAGTATCGGACCACGCATCATCGTGTGAAGCGAAGACGGCCAAATGTGATTCGGATACATAGATCGCTGTGTTCTCCATCATGTGTTACCTCTTGTTTGCGCTATACACAATATCAATACTCTCCGTCCCCCAGCATGGGACTTCCGGCTCGCAGCAAGAGTCTGACAGGCAGTTTACATCACCAAGTCCTAAAAGCATTGCACCAGGCTTGTCAGTTTGCCAATGACTCTGTGCAAGCCGACGGCCATTGGTGTGGAGAACTGAAATCCAATTGCACCATCACAGCCGAGTATGTTTTCTTGTTACAAGCAATTCAACATCAGCGATTGGTCACGGACAGGGACGCTCTCTGTCGATACCTACTTTCAGAACAGAACGAAGATGGTTCATGGAGCAACGCTCCTGGTGAGCCTGGGGATGTCTCCACGTCGACGGAAGCTTATCTTGCATTGAAGATACTTGGCCAGTCACTCGACCAATCTGTGGCCATGTTGAGAGCTAAGAGATGGATCACCACCGCAGGTGGTGGTGTTGAGAACGTCAGAGTGTTCACAAGAATATACCTCGCCACCTTTGGCTTACTTCCTTGGACAGCTGTGCCTGAACTCCCGGCGGAATTGATCTTCATGCCTGCTGCAGCTCCAATCAACATCTACACTTTATCCTCCTGGGCCCGAAGCACTGTTGTTCCCCTTCTTGTGGTCTGTCATCATAAGCCTATATTCGCTCTGCCAAATGGCTCGTCGCCCTCAAGCGACTTCCTAGACGAGCTCTGGTGCGACTCAGCGCAAAAGAACGTGCCTTACCACAAAGGTGTTCTTAACATTCTAGCGGATGGCGACTACAATGCTTCGATATTCGCGGCAATCGACAATGCACTGAAGACTCTCGGAGGACTCAGGTATTACAATCCCCTCAGAAGGATCGCCATTAACCGCTGCATGGAGTGGATTATCTCGCACCAAGAGACTTCTGGCGATTGGGCAGGAATCTTTCCGCCGATGCACGTTGGAACGTTGGCATATATCCTAGAGGGCTATGACATGGAAGACGGACGTGTGCGTCGTGCTCTCTCCGCTATCGAAGATTTCGCATGGCAAGATGACAGAGGCAAGCGCATGCAAGCTTGTGTCAGCCCGCTCTGGGACACTGTGCTCATGTCGATCGCACTATCCGGCATACCGAATGCAGTAACGACTATGCCATGGTGCCACAATGCGAATAGCATGCGCAAAGCTGGACTGGACTGGGTCAAGGCACGACAACTTCTTGAGAATCACGGAGACTGGCGTGTCTATCGACGGTTGCTGGCTCCCGGTGGCTTCAGTTTCGAGTATCATAATACTTGGTATCCGGACGTTGACGACACCTCTGCAGCCATCATAGCCTTTCTCAAAGACGACGGCTCTGCATTGACTAGCCCACATGTACTAGACGCAGTCAAATGGGTTCTCGGAATGCAGAATAAAGACGGGGGGTGGGCCGCGTTTGATGTGGAGAACGACAAACTCTTTCTCAACAAGATTCCTTTCTCTGATATGGATAGCCTCTGTGATCCATCCACATCTGACATTGTTGGCCGTGTTCTAGAGGCATTTGGACTATTCATGCTGCTTGCTTCGGAAAAAGGATCATGCCGCAACCCTCAAATTGACGGGCTGGTGAAACGAATGCATGACGCTTGTCAACGTGGGATAGCCTTTTTGGCTAAGACGCAGACGATCTGCGGAGCGTGGTACGGGAGATGGGGAGCAAACTACATTTATGGAACATGCAATGTGCTTTCTGGTCTTGCGTACCACTATTTCCCCGACGCAGACACCAAATTCGAGCCTTCCCATACAAGTACGAGCGTCATCGCTCGAGGAACTGTTGCCACGATGATACAAAAAGCCTTGCGCTTTCTGATAGATTCTCAGAACGAAGACGGCGGTTGGGGCGAGTCACTTCAGACCTATCAATTTAAGACGATTACTCGCCACAACTGGATGGATCTCCGCAAACTACTTCACGCCCCCTCAACACCATCTCAAACGGCCTGGGCGCTCATGGGTCTTCTACCATATCTTTCCACATCTCATCCAGCGATTGATCGAGGAACCCGGCATCTCGTTTCCACTCAGTCGGTGTCAGGCTTGAGATCTGCTGTGAACACCCGCAGCAGGAATGGTGCTGATCCACAACATCCAGAGCGTTGCTTCAAGAGTGAAGCAGTTGAACCCCGTGCTACAAGCCCGGAAGGTCACAACTCAGAAAGTTTTGTCCCTGCTCTGACATGGTCGACGGAAAGGTTCACAGGTACCGGGTTTCCGAACCATTTTTACCTTGGCTACACTTTCTACAGTCACTATTTCCCTATGATGGCTCTCAACGAATATTTGCGTGTCAAATCACAGGAGGATGAAGGGATCAAGTGCAATATCATGCCCGTTGACTAAGATTACATGTATTGTATGAAAGTTGAATGTATTTGTTATTGTCTGTTCATAAGAACGCGGAAATGTTAGAGAGGATTTGCCCTTTGTGTTGCTTGAGTCACGTTCACGCGTAGCACCAGTACAAATTGCCTCCCCTAGGTTTTCACTTCCACTACACCTCCAACATCTCCTCCAACAACTGTCAAGTACTTTCCCCATCCTACTGGGACCCAAAGAAGCATTCAAATCAACATGACTCAAATTAGCACTGGAGACTCCAAAAACCGACAACGGCTACGAAGATCAAGATTCGGCTGCCGCAATTGCAAGCTGAGAAAATTGAAGGTACCTCAAGCATCACCCCTGAAACGTAAGTCTCGAATCCAAGCGCCTATAAGTGAACTGACTGGATGTCTTTTTCTACAAGTGCGATGAAAGTAAGCCGCATTGCAGTAAGTGCGTGACTTTTGGGGTGCTTTGCAACTTTATATCCAATACAATGCTCGACCTTCAGCCAACAACTGATCATGCACCGTGGCTCATACCGTCGAAAACAATGATGCCTAGTAGGCAACTACGACCTCTCCCTACAAGTACCTTCCAAACCTCCGATACATCATCATGCTATGTCTATGAATTGAGCAAAAGATGTCGAGATCTTATCACAAGGCACCTTGGCCAAAGTCTTACAGACCCCGATGATACCAAAATGCGGGACGTAAATCGCAGCCTTCTGGCTCTTGCCTTCTATGTAGGTGGCTTTCCAGACAAGAGATACTCGCTTCTCGATAGACTACAAGTCAGAAGAATTTCCGGGCACAAGTCTGACCCTTTCCCAGCATCCCTATCTCATGCACACCTCTTTGGCCGTCGCATTTACCTATGACCGCTATATGCATGGAACTATCCATTCTGGTCGTACTCTGGAAGAGTGCTTTCACTGGCATCGAGGCACTGCTCTCTTGAGTGAGCGACTCCAAAAGCCGATCAAGCCACAGGACAAAGACGCCATCTGGGGCACTTCGGCTGCACTGGCTATCATGACAGTCTCGTCCCCCGATGCACGCTCGCCAGATCAAGCTTGGCCTTTGAGACGACAATGTTCTGCTGATTTTGAATGGCTGGGGATGCTCAACGGTAAAATGTCCTTGTGGTCTGTTTTCGATCCATTGCGACCGGACAGTGTCTTTCGAACCCTGACAACAACCTATGCACAAATGAGCTCGCCACTCCCAGAACGAGGGACAAATGGGATTCCAGCAGCCTTAGCAAGCCTCGGTAAACTGCATCATGACTCCACGCCTGAATCCAATCCCTACTTTCTCGCCACTCACGCGGTGTCACAGTTGCTTCTGATTCCCGATCATGAAGTAAGTCTAGGGCAAATTCCAGTCTTCACTCGGACAATTCGTGGCTCCTTTGAATTTTACTTAAAGGGAAAGATCCGGCAGCACTTTTACTACTCTATCTGTGGTATTGCAAAGCAAGCCGCGGCACATGGTGGATAGAACTCAGAGCGAGAGTGGAGTGCCCTGCCATTCGGCTGTATCTTCAATCTTACCACAAAGACGATGCAGTAATACATGCGATTCTTGCGCGAGCTGATAGCAACAACGATTGGATACATTCTGGCTTGGGACCTGTTTGAACCACTCAGGCCTACCAATCTCGGTGCAACATAAAACTCATCCACCTCTCAAGGTAGCTCGCATTCGATGAGACTCTCTACGCCATTGCCGATATCCCAGAACTTGACAATCTTCAATCCTCCAAGATCTTCGAGAAGATGTTTCCACTGGGCGCGAGTTCGTTCCCTGGATGCGAAAAGAGCCAACATCATCAAGTCCAGCGCAGTTGTCTCCCAATGGGCCTGGACATCCGGTACGACGTTCTCGTTGATCAGCAACTTGCTGTATCCCTGTTCCATTGCGGCTTTGACGTTTGCCAGGATACGCTCACAAACGTCGTCGGGCCAGTCATGAAGAACAGAGTGCATATAATACGCACGAGCACCTGCATTGACTGTCAACTCGCTATGTTGCTGCTATCGTTGAGCAAAAGGACTCACCAGTTATCGGCTGCTTGGTGTAGAAATCATACTCCATTCGCTCGATCCTCTCATCCAGGCTTCCGATCTGGCCCAAAACGGCAGGCAGGTCTTGCAAGACCAGGCGACCTGGAGCATCAGGATGCTTCTTTGCAAACTCAGCCACATCGTGCCCAATGCTTCCTCCAATGTCGACAATGAACACTGAGTCTGCATTGAGCTTGGCGCCCTTGATCAAGCGTTCTTGGACGGGGAAGAAGCCATCATCCATCCAACTGGGCCTGCCTTGACGATATCCACCCATGTGATGGTTGAACTGAGGCCCAAAAGGCGGGTTAGACTGCAAATACGCGAAGAAGTTGAGCTGAGTGTTGTATGCGTCTTGATATGGGCCGTCTTCCGCAGACTTCGGCTCCAAATAGCCATTCTTCGCTGCGTAGGTGTTGAATTTCATAAGAGAAAAGTTGGCACCGCCAGCTCTAGTGCTAGTTAGTCACCTGACGAAGAGCACGCAAGGCAAAACCTACAAACAAGGATAGCCGTCACCGATGATGGGAATGGCAAGCGATCTCGAAAAGTTCGTGGGCTCGTACTCATCAACTCCGGTCTCTGCGATGTATCCCATAGCACCCAGGTGACGCATGGTGCGAGCTAACACATTGTTAGAACTTGCCGAAATCCTTTAGCTACTCATAGGTTGCCTACCCAAAAGCGAAGCGTCTACCTTCAAGGTTGACGCTAGTTTGGCCACAGTCTTTGGGGACGCGTTGTCTGCTAGCATGGCTTTGAAGAGGCCGATATCAACACCCAGAGTGATGGCCATGTGTGCGGCGGGCTAGATTGATCAGTATGGCTCACACACATATGCATGGGTAAGCTTACCTGGGCCCAGTTATGTTTGATCATAGTTTCTCTTGGAGTCTCCAACGATCTGACTAACTGACGAGCTTCAGCGAGCAGCTTGAGCCTGACATTGTTGTTTGATGCTGAGAAGCCATCTCCAAGAATTTGGATCGATTTAATGGCCGCCGGGACTCTGTTCAAATCGTTTGGGGAGGTCGCAACTTCGGTAGGAGGCTGCACAAAGGAGTGAGTTCCGTTGCTAACCTCGATGTTTTCTCCGATTGAACCCATTTTTGCTAAATTCAATAATGACTATAGATTGAAGATGGTCCAAAAGCAAGAGAGGATTTCACTTCGGCCATTGCTAAGGCCTGCTTTTTATGCCATGCTTTCCTTCTAGCACTCGCGGGAATGGCGATACGACCCACCAACTTCAAGATGTGGATCAAATGCTCAGGGTCTCGCGGGCGCGTTGAAGAGATCCACCACCTTCCGAAGACAGAAACACGTAAGTAGAGCTCGTTGCTTGTTTGTCCAACGCAAGGATGAATGGAACACATGGCACTCGAGAGAAACGTGAAAGTGGACCCGGCACCTCGTCCCCGAGTGGAGTATGCTTGGTGTGAGATGCATATTCAAGGTCTGAACGGACTACAAGTTTAGCTGCTAACTCTTTAGTTGCCTTGGCTGTCGTCGGTTACAGACTGCTTTGTTACTGAGCGCCCTGTGTTGACTCGATAGTCGATTACAGGAATGATTGCTCGTTGATGTGAGCTAGGCAATCCAACTTGTAAGGTACACTATCATTTGACGTGGTTGACACTTCTGAATCGTAATTGTGAGCAGTTGCCGCCTGATTTTTGTGAAGGTACAACAGTATCGTCGATTTTCAGTCTTCAGAAGTTATCCATGCGTTGCAGGATTCAAACCCCTGATCTTCAATCAATTTCAGTGGAGCGACTATAACTGCCGGCGCAACAGACGTTAACCGAGTCTGTCGATTCGTTCACAATCCCCCCGGCTGCCCAGTCAAACTAGGCTCGCTAATATGGGGCTCGATCAGGACAATAGTTTTGTTCGACTTAACTATTGGCACTGGCTACGCGACTCCACTTGAGATACATCCATGTTGACTTCTTGCGTAACCAACGAGTCAAGCTGTTCACCGAGTCACGAATGCTCGAAATACGATCTCTTCTAGCCAACGCGTTTGTTCATCAAATGCGAGACTGTACTGTATAGAGCAAGTATTCAGAATTTCTCTTCTTGCATTTCTTCCCTCAATTGACATCACTCTCGCAGCAGAGATGCAGTACCTCCTTGCAACATGAATGCTTGAAACGATTATTTCAACCATGGTGCAGGGCCATGGGACACGTGCCATGTTGCAGCCCCAAAGAATATACATCCCAGCAATGGTGCACATCTAGCAGCTCCAACGGACATGAAAGGATGCCAACAACGACTCCTCTTGCGTTCCGTTGTCCCCCTCAGAGAACGTGCACATAAATGATCTGCACACCGACCGTTTGACAGTTTAGACATGCGAGGTTTCGAGGTGTGGACGTCGTCGATCGAGTATCGAGCTCTCAAACCCGAATGGCTTCTCCTTTCTTCCTCAGTGAACACTTGCTGATCTCGCAATGTTGCTCTTCTGGCTCTGTTGATCACGTCTCGACCTTGTCTGCGAGATTTCCTTGCCTCCATGTCCACGAGTGCAGTCAATTCAGTAACCCACTATTTCACGCTTTCCTGAACTTCAACGGATCGAAGGATGTCCTCGGATCCAGGTAACTTGAATGGCCTTAGTGGCCGCGGAGCCACCATTGTTGCCGTTGTCGGTAGCCTCACGGGCATATCTGCAATCTTCGTGGCAGCTCGACTGTTTGTCCGCTTCAAGATGAACCGCAAACTTGGACTTGATGACTACCTCATCATATTGGCAATGGTCGGTCCCAGAAAGACCACAACGCAAAGAGCATGGTGCTGACCAAAGCAAGGTTTGCGCCTTTGTCAACCTAGGAATATCCAGCGCAGCAGCGGCATCGGGCAGCGGGCGACATTTCAACACCCTCAGTCTCGAGAACCAACAAAACGTCATCAAGTATACGATCGCAGCCTTTTGCCCGGGTATTCTCTCTTTTGCGATCCCAAAGCTTGCAGTGGTTGCCCTCTTGACCAAACTCATGAATCCTAGCCGAGCTCATCTGATATTCATGTGGATCGCTTCCGGCGTGACGACTTTGGTGCTCTTTGGCTGCGTGATCATTCTCTACGCCCAATGCACACCATCGAGATCGCAATGGGACTTTTCGATACAGGGTGAATGCTGGTCAGTATGGATCCTGATCGATTACGCTATCTTCGCCGGAGGTAAGAGATTTGTACTAGGATTTTCTTCTCGAGAGGCGAGCTGACTCTCAAAGCATTATCCGCCTTGGTGGATCTGTACTTAGCCGTCTACCCAGCCTATGTTCTCTTCAAGTTGCAGATGAATCTGCAGAAGAAGATTGGACTTGCGATCGCACTTGGCATCGGATCGGTCGCCTGTGTCGTCGCGGCGTACAAATGTACCCGCATTCCTGGGTTGGCGAGTGATGACTTCAGTTGTAAGTGATGCCTTCCAAACTACGAGGAGAGCTTCAACTAATTCGCGGCGATTCAGATCATACAGCGGACCTAGTAGTGTGGACTTGGTAAGCCATTCGAGATTTTCTTGGGAATACGCATGCTAATCTCGCCGATACAGCGTCGAAGGCTCAACAATCATCATCGCATCATGCATCCCCATCCTTCAGCCGCTCGTCAAAGTCATCATTGGCAGAGACGCATTCAGCAGCGCTCGTCGAGCCGCCAGATACAGCGACCGCAACTCGAGCCGCAAACAAACACACACCTCCGACATAGCACTTTCAGGCGAACTGAGCAATTACGGAAAGTCGTTCACACGTACGAAGATTGGGGTCAGCCAAGCAACAGATCTAGGGAGTCAAGAGAGGATCTTGACGGAACATGAACTGCAGGCGCCGAATGTCGGCCGATCAGACAGTCGACACAGAAGCGTACAAAATATCAAGAGGACCGACGAGGTGACAATCTCCTCATCTCCGGTCAGAAACTGGACACGGAAAGGCTGGGCCAACCATTGAGTGACATGAGGCGTCTTTTCCTAGCAAGTCGATACAGCGTCAATGCAATTTTGCGAAGGCTAATTACTCCGACTGATGGCTTCTCAAACGAGGCTCACAGCCCGTCCCAGCGGTGTAAGTAATGGATCACCAAGGACACTTCGATACGGTCAGACGTGCTCAATACTGGTAATTGTTTATATCTTACAGAAGCCATACCCGAAACCTGCACAAATCACAATGCGTCGCCCTTGGCCACTATTTCCAGAGGAATTTGCAATGCTTAACCCAAACAAAGCAAAGAAAGAACAAGCAAAACATCGACCTCGTTCGCTCCCCTCAAAGAATCACACAATACGACCAATCATCGCATCAAACCTACACGTTATCTTCACTTCCATGCGTTCCGAGCGTCTCGAGGAATCGCGGATTCTCCTAGACGTTTTCCAAATCCAGTGCAGCTCCACCAGCGATCCGATTGCTCTTCCTGCGCAACGGCCTCAGAGCCTGAACCGTGACAAACTCCCACACCTCAGCCGGAAGCAGTGCTTCATCTCCATACCAATCCCTCAACCCCGAATCCTGCCTTATCAGCCCCGTGCTGCTGTGAAAGTGTTCTCGAAGAGCGTCCGACGCCGCTTGAGGGAGGACCAGTTGGGGTCTCTTCAGGTCCGAACGGAGGGGGTGGGTGTTGATGTTTTTCTTTGTCAAGGCTGTGATGGCTGCGACTACGAGTTGGAGGCTGGCGGTCAACGGTTGGGAGACTTTTGAGCCGAGAGGTAGGGAAAGCTTGTTTGAAGTTGAAGGAGTTGGGGTTGAGTAAGCAATCGGAAGGAAGCTTGCGGGATTGGCGTTCGCTGCGTTCGATGCTGATGTGGTGTTGGCGTTGTTGTTGTTGTTGTTGTTGTTGTTGTTGTCGTCGTCGCCACCAGAGGGCAAACGAGGAACTGACGAAGAGTTGAGAGCACTGTCGGACGCTTGAAAGGCTCCGAATGGCATGTAGTTGCGTTGAGTGAGACCGAACGCGCCTTGCGCTTGAGAAGTGGCGTCCGGTAAACTCCAGTGACCCGTTGCCGGCAGCTTCGGATTGGAAACAGTTTGAGGAGAATCGAGGGTGCCCGTATGCATTGATGCACTATTCGGCGCAACCATCGGGTATGGAGACGACGCTTGCGAGCCATTGGCGTCGATCTTCGGGTCTTGCGAGCTCTGGACAAGCTGACTAGGTGTCTTGCCTGCGCTCGAAGTGATGCTGAAGTCATTTCGAGGCCCATGCAGAGCTGAACGTCGTTGAAATTGCTGAAGCAAAAGCGTGGATGAAGAGCGATTGGCCGCAGTTCGGCGGTGTTCTTGGGAGTAAGCAGGCGTAGATTCATTAGGAGCGGATGCTTGATCGTTTGCCGCACTGCTGCGAGCCTCCGAAGGGTAGGCAGGTTGATCTGACGTGTTTGTCAAGGTCTCTGCTGGGCGTACAACGATGTGAGTGTTCATTCTCTCATTTCCATCGTTAACAAGGCGTCCATTCTCTCTGATCTCGGGCATCTCACTGGAGAATCTCGGTCGGACTTGCTGCTCAGCCTCGTCGCCGGTGTCGTTCCACGTCCAGTAGCCCTTGAGAGGGTCATCTTCTTGAGGTGTCGGATCGGGGTAGACGTAATGGGTCGAAGAGCGACGGGAGTGCCTGTCTCTCGACCGAACGCCACCATGCTCTGCATCGGGGATGGGATGCATTAGCGAAAGAGAGCTGTCCACGGAGACGAAAAACCCGTCTTCATCGACGCGGCCTTTCCGGACTGGATATGGTAGAGTTGGTGCCATGGTATAAGTGCGTGTTCTGATGCTGGTTGAGGGAAATTGGAGCGACAGAAAGAAGAAGCTGTAGAGGTCGTAGTCATGTGAAAGCTTGGATGCAACGCTTGGTAAACAAAGAGACTCTCTGAGGCAGCCGAGTGTCGTGATGCTCATTCACTCCACTCTCCCCCAAGATATCGCTCGACAGGCCAAGGAGATTCAAGCATGGCATCCGGTAGCCTTGGGGTTTGTTCGAAAGCATCTTGCAATACCTTCAAGATTCACTAACAGTTCTAGTCAACAAAGACGATCGAGAAGCGGTCTCAGGGCAGGAAAGCAGCGCTGTCAACCCATTCACATCGCCAGAAGAACCTCATTGAACATATAGGCAACCTTTTCTACCCGTCACGTCGTTGGTCTCGTCACAGAATAGTAATTAGAAGAGATATGCCGCAGAATACCTCCAAGCCTAACAAACCTCCCAGCCTAGGTGCACGAGATGCTCGCCACAATCATCACCACTCGTTTCGAGAGAAGCTCATCCAGAGCACACAAGATCTCCTTCTGCCCTCATCTCCAATCTATGCGTATTACAACATCAAGGACGACCGATCGTGGCTTTTGAACACCACTCGCCGCTAGACGACCTCGAATCGCCACGAGCACGTCAAGGCGGCAGAACAAAAGGAGTCGAAGGAAGATACAGAGAACATACGAGGATGCGTCAAAGGACCCAGAACATCGGTAAGAAGAAGAGATGGAAGTCATGAAAGGCTTTGGAAAACATCTCAATGCTCAGGCGACAAGAATACCAGGATGTATCCAGAACATATGTTACCAGTCTCTCCGACGAACGAGACTGCACGAAGTTCGTGCTTGTTCAATTCGGAATGTGCTGAGCAGCCCGCAGTGCTGGGTTGCATTCTGTTGTATTATAAATCGATTCACAGCGACTCATACGATGCCCAACAAAGTTGACCGACAAGCTATGATCTGCTCAACCAAGGCTTGCCAGTGACTGCGTTGTTCACTGTCACTGACCACTTGCTCAGGCATTGAAAGCCGCTCTAAATGCAGCGCAATAGCGTCTTCAACACAATAAAGATCGCTTTGTTGCGCCTCGAACACGAGAACACATTTATCTCACCCTGGTGGCCAGCGCCAGCAATCAACACGAGCAGCTTCAACTGAATAGCCATGAATCCTTGCGAAAGAGCGTTGCGTCAGTCCAATCTTTTGACTTTGGGCAACTCATCGATTGCCGACAGTCAGCGACAACATACTCCGATGCCACAAACAGTCTTCAAAGCACCAAAGTATCACCGGAGTATCCCAAACCTTTCTTGCCCCGATGTCCTCACAAATACTTGAAGTGAACGGCAGAAGCTTTGACGACTTAATACCCACGACAACATGAACAATACCGACGTGCTTCTTCGAAAAGCCAACGAATATCGCCCAGCCTCTGCCAGTCTGTCGATATGCTAACGCCGATCGATCCAGAACGTGAACGCAGTGCCAGCAACAAGCAAGTAAACAAGCATCGTCTTCGCGAAAACTCGAAGTCGAGACCGAAGACCTCAAAGCCGTTTTTGATCGACTTAAGAAGAGAAAGCAAGTAAGCAATCAAGAGACTGGAGACCCCAAAGCCATTTCAGATGATCCGACCAGTCACCTGAGCCCGATGATCGATTCAAACAGTTCAAAGATGCCAGCAAAGCCAGTGTTACAAGACTTGACCATTCGATCCGCGCGCGATGCAACCCGGGCCCTCAAACTTCCTTTAGAAAAGGTCGAAGGAAGGAAGGAAAGAAACGAAGAAAGAGACATACGAACGATGCTAGAAGAAATACCTCGAAGACAACAAGAGATTTCAGATCAGCAGATCTCACTGTGCAACCAAACAAGACTACTATACCAAAGCTGTACCATTCTGCACCCAGATGTCAGGAGACGATACGGACTTCGAAAGCGGCCCCAGTCGGTTTTCAATGTAGTATTGGAAAGATGGATCATACATACTTTAGCCAGCAGGTGGAAAGCAATCGTGATCATTCGAATGAATGAGTTGAGTTAGAAAGATTGGAAGAAATGATAAGAGTAAGTCGTCATCGAGTGCGGCCTGAACAAGCAGCTTATCTCTCAATCACTCCATCCAACCACAGGACCTCCCGGCGCGAACTAAAAGAGATGATGATAAGTAGAAGACGAAGAATGAGAAGAGAATGAAGACCTCGAACCCAATACAGATCGATTCACCCCAGCCTTCAGCCCAGCACATACTCAAATCTACAACAGCAACTTTTTGAACAAAACCCAAACAGCAAAAAAAAAAAAAGAACACAGATCCAAGAAGACAACACCAAAGCGCGCTGCGGTTTTCCACATCCACATCCGCCAGCCGAAGGGCAAGATCAAGCTCAAAATCAAAATCAAAATTCAATCCAATCGAAGCTTGATCCCCTGGTGGTTTCTTAAAGCGATGAGTGTATTCACGCTCGATAGAAACGAAACGCCAGGCGAATCGGCTTCGAAGTGGGTCTTTGAGGTATTTATGCGTAAAGTCTCAAACTTTCCAAACTTTCTGATCAATTTAGCCCTGTTGAAGCACCACCTAAGATTCGTGCTCTTGGACGGGATGTCGAATGAGTGAGTGGTGGGGACGAGCTTCTCACGTCCCTCGAACCAGGTACCCAGTACCCAGCGGAAAGTGAGCTACCCTATTCAACAACGTCCAAACATCAAAGTACCGTATCTTCGACGCGCATGACGGGAAAAGAGGGCTGCGAGGACGAAAGTACACGCAAAGTACAGCGACAATCTGAGACAAAAATTGAAGGCTGACGAAGAGACTTCTTGAGATGAAGACAGAGCTCCGTAAAGACTGCTTTTCATATATCTATATTTCCCATGCCGCCAATATCCAGGTATCAAAAATAAATCCATGCTTCCCTCTCAAGCAAAGAAAGAAATTCCTTCACTGCTTTTGCTTTTTCTTTTTTGTATAGTAGAGTATGCTCGTTCGTGTAAAGCGTCGTAAAGTTCCCTAACCTGCAGTCCTGACTTCAACCCTTGCTCACACCTCATCTCATCTGAGAAGACTCCCCAAACACAACCACCTAAGCCTTACCAGCCTTAATCTTCTCGACAAACTCCTTCGGAGGCTGTTGACGGTAGCCCTGCGGGTTGTTCTCAGTCCAGCGCCAGAGGTCGGTGCAAGCATCCTCCAGAGTGAACTTGGTACTCCAGCCGAGCTCCTCGTTGGCGCGGGAGGCGTTGGCGGTGAGGTTGAGGACGTCGCCGGCGCGGCGGGGCGCGACCTCGTAGGGCAGGTCGCGTCCGACCGCTGTGCTGAAGGCCTTGATCATGTCGTAGACGGTGCTTCCCTTGCCGGTGCCGAGGTTCCAGGCGCGCACGCCGGGCTTCTGCTCGCGGAGGTGGTTGAGCGCCACGAGGTGGCCGTTGGCCAGGTCCAGGATATGGATGTAGTCGCGGATGGCGGTGCCGTCCTTTGACTTGTAGTCTGTGGGAAGGCCTAGTTAGGAACTGCTCGATTCGTTCGAGGATTGAGGTTCACCTACCATCACCGAAGACGAGGAGTTTCTCCCGCTTGCCGACAGCGACCTGAGCGAGCAGAGGAAGCAAGTTGTAAGGAACACCCTGGGGGTCCTCGCCCATGACACCACTGGGGTGGCTACCAGCGGGGTTGAAATATCTGAGCAGCCCAGCGTTGAACTCGTCGCCGCTCTTGCCGGCCTTCTTGGCTTTTGTGCGCTCGGCGTTAACGTGGTCGGTGATCATGGTCTCGACGCCGAACTTGGTGTTGCCGTAAGGGTTGGTGGGGCCCAGAGGGCAGTGTTCGGGGATGGGAATCATGTCGGGGAAGCGAGTGGCGTCGCCGTAGACGGTCGCGGAGGAGGAGAAGACGATGTTGGTGACGTTGTGCTTGGCCATACTGCGCAGGAGGCAGAGGGAGCCGTAGACGTTGACATTGTAGTAGTCGAGAGGGATCTCGCCAGACTCGCCGACGGCCTGGGTATGCTGGTTAGCTTAAATTCTTGTCGCAAGTCGACCACACAGAGAGTGCGCCATGTCTCGTCCCCATAATAAGCCCGCCTCCTCAGAGTTACACAACTCGACTCACCTTCAACGCAGCAAAGTGAATGACACTGTCGATATCCGGGTGCTTCTCAAACACCTCGTCCAGCTTCTTCTCATCGGTGATATCGCAGGAGTAGAACTCGGGTCTCTTGCCGCTGATGAGCTCGATGCGGTTGAGGACTTCGTCAGAGGAGTTGTAGAGGTTGTCGACGATGACGACCTTGTAGTCGGCCTCGAGGAGGGCGAGGGCAGTAAAGGAGCCAATGTAGCCGGTGCCACTGGTGGAATCAGATGAGTTAGCTTTGCATGTTCATGTCGTTGGCGGAGGATGTGTGAAGTTGTTTATGCCATTCTCAGTGGGAAATGCGATGACAGTGAGAGCTGCGCGAGCGTTGAGGGGCATTGATGCTTTTTGTATGGCGAAGACGTACCCGGTGACAAGAACAGAGCCGACGACCATATTGCGCGAATATCAAAGAGGTGGTATATGAGGATAGGAGGTTGCGAGTAGATTGTGTGGGTGTAGAGAAGAAATGTCGCAACAAGAGTAGGGGAAGCGGGCTGGGTGTTTATTACGCAGGAGCGTTGCTTGCGCGTCCCACCATAGGGCGAAACGTAACTTGACCTCAACCACCTCTCCCCCGCCTCCACACAGACATCGAGTCCTCCGAGTCATTCTCCGCCTCTGAGAAGAGATTAGTGCCCGCCCGGGTAGGGCTGAGCGCATATCTCCGAGCTCCAACTTCATTGCCGTCGGGTGCAGGTGGAGGAGAATAGTATTCCGCCACCCACATCCCGACCTTTCTTCAGCGACATCACGGTATGCTCAGACTGTCTGTGAACGAGTATCGGAGCATCGTTTTCATATGATCCGCGGAGACCGCCTCCGGAAACAGGCTCGCGCCATCTCTACAATCTTGCTCTACCTATGTGTCTACAGACATGTCCCCAACGAGAACGAAACGAGAAGCTCACTACTTGGCAGCGTCCAAGGCCGATTTGATCGCATCGCAGCTCGCCTTTGCGTCTCCGAACAGCATCTTGGTGTTGGGGGCGTAGAACATCGGGTTCGGGATGTCCGCATATCCACCTGTTCCGATCGTGTCAGCATGCTCTTAGGGCTATCATGCTTGTCTCTCGGAGCCAAGCGAGGACGGGTAATATCGTTTTTGCACTTACTGCCCATGCCACGCTTCATGACAATCACTTGCTTGCTCTTGTAGGCGTCGATAATCGGCATGCCCGCGATCGGGCTAGGAGATACTGTCAGCGATCGAAAGATTTCGAATGTTCACATCTGCTGTGGCAACTCACCTGTCTGGCTCCAGAGCAATCGGGTTCACCGTGTCGTTAGCGCCAATCACGACCGTCAAATCGACGTCGTCGAAACCCTCCTCGTTGATCTCGTCCATCTCCAGGACAATCTCGTAAGGGACGCTCGCTTCGGCAAGCAACACGTTGCATTGACCTGGCATTCGTCCAGCCACGGGATGGATGGCAAACTTCACGTCGATACCCTGCGCTCGAAGGCCAGCAACAAACTCGGCGATGGGATACTGCGCCTTAGCTACTGCCATACCGTATCCCACGACGATGACGACCTTCTGCGCGTTCTTCAGCGAGTCGACCGTCTCTTCTATCGTCGTCTTGGTGATCTCGCCCTCGATCTTCTTGGCTTCCTTGTTGGACGGTGGAGGTGCAATGCCACCGAACAAAACGTTGGTAAGGCTTCTGTTCATAGCGACGCACATTATGTATGACAGAATCGAACCAGACGTGCCGATCAGTGCACCAACAGTGGTGAGGATAGGCGAGTTCAGCATGAAACCTTCTGCTACCAGTGCGAACCCAGAGTAAGCGTTGAGCACTGTGATGACGACGGGCATGTCAGCACCACCGATTGCTGCTGTAGTCGTGAAACCCTTTGTGAAGCTCAGTGCCGCGTTGCCCGCTAAGCATGCCGCAGCGATACCCGGAGCTCCTGGAGCCATCGTCAAGAAAGCGCCCATCGTGGCGACATTAGCTCCCAAGAGAGATGTGTTGACAAGGTGCCTGCCTGGAAGGATTGTTGGCCTAGAAGACATCTTGCCAGCGAGCTTCATGAAAGCGACAATAGAACCAGTAAATGTCACGCCGCCGATCAAGGTCCCAAGATATGCGGTGATCATATGCAGACTGTCGAGATGATTGACCGCGGCCATGACCGATCCCACGCTGGTAAGCACCGCAGCTAGACCAACCACCGAGTGAAGGGCAGCCACTGTCTGGGGAAGATCAGTCGGAGTAATTCGCCTTCCAATCAACGCGCCGAGCAAACTGCCGATACCAGCGACGCCCAGACACTGTACAAGAGTTTCCGGAGTAAATCCAACTGCCAACAGCGACGCCAGCACGCCAGATCCAACACCCAGCATTCCAAGCATGTTGCCCGCTCTGGCAGTAGCCTGGGATGCCAGACCGCTCAACGATCCAATGCAAAGCATACTACTGACGAGGTAACCAGCCTGGATCAAGCCTGCCATGCCCGTGCTAGCAGCAGCGATGAAGCCTCCGCCAAAGAGCGCAGCAGGCAGCGCGTAGAGCCACATGTACTCAGGCGGGTCAGTCGGTCTGCGGAACATGTCCAACATACGCTTTGAAATGACAAAGCCTCCGCCCACGTTCACAAAGGCCATCAGTACGGATGCCGCGCCCATGTATTGAGGGAACGTCTGGGGCAAGTATCCACCACCCATGATGAAGAAGCCACCGATGCCCACAACACCTGAAATGGCGTTTGTGACAGACATGAGCGGACTGTGAAGAGCGGGCGTGACGCCCCAAACAACCCGGTAACCGATAAGAGAGGCCAGGGAGAAAGTGAAGAAGTTGCTCATGAACAGCGGTCCGGTGAACTTTCCAAGCGCGAGAGCGGCTCCCATACCACCCGTGACGGTTGTCACCTCGCGGACTGCCTTCTGCCAAGGTGTTACTGCTTTCACCTCCTCTTTCACCACTTCAGCTGGCTTCGCTGCAGGAGGCGCAGGCGGGGCAATCGGAGGGAGAGCGGGCACCATCTCGCCGTTGTGGGTGACGATCGATCTGCGAACGACTTCATCGTTCAAATCGATGCCGAAATGCTTTTCCTTCGGCGACATCGAGAGCAAGAATTTGGTGATGTTGTTCGAGTACAGCGTCGATGCCTGAGTTGGCAGCCGGGAAGGAAGATCCGTGTATCCAATGACTGTCACACCTTTGTGCATGGAAAGCTGGCCAGGCACAGTGATCTCGCAGTTGCCGCCTGCTTCGGCAGCGAGATCAACAACAACTGACCCAGGCTTCATTGCCGATACCATTTCTTCAGTAATCAGTGTGGGAGCCGGACGACCAGGGATGAGAGCCGTGGTGATGACCATGTCAACTTCCTTGCACTGCTCCATGAAGAGCTTCATCTCCGCCTCGATGAATTCTTTTGACATCACCTTCGCGTATCCGCCTCCACCGGATCCATCCTCTTTGATGTCGACCTCGATGAACTCGGCTCCCAGAGATTGGACTTGCTCCCGAGCTGCAGAACGTGTATCAAAGCCTCGCACTATCGCGCCCATTCGCCTGGCAGTGGCGATAGCACTCAAACCTGCGACGCCGGCACCAATCACCAGGACTTTGCACGGTGGAATCTTACCCGCAGCTGTCGTCTGACCGGTCAGATATCGACCGAAATGGTTGCTAGCTTCCAACACGGCTTTGTAGCCAGCGATGTTCGCCATCGAGCTGAGGACGTCGAACGACTGAGCTCGCGTGATGCGCGGAATCATGTCCATGGCAAAGCTGGTCAAGCCTTTTTTGACCATCGAGTCCACGACCGGTTTGTTCTTTTCGAGATTCGGCTGTAGCGTACTGATAATCACGCCTCCCTCGCGGAAGCCCTCGAGGTAGTTGTTCACACCGATCAATCCTCTGGTGGAGATTCTCGGCGGGCGGACTTTCAGGATGATGTTGCTGTCATACCATACGCGACTGGCATTGACGAGTGTCGCGCCTGCTTTTTCATAGTCGTGGGCTGGAAACTGCGCCGCAAAGCCCGCGCCGTTTTCAATTAGCACTTCTTTAAAGCCTTTCTTGAGCAGCAGTGCGGCGTTCTGCGGTGTCATGGCCACTCTCCGCTCGCCTGAGCGGACCTCGGTAGGGACGCCGATGGTCAACTCGCTGTATGGCGTGCATTTGACAGACTCGGGATCGGCAGGGGAGGATTGCGAGGCTCCTTGTGAGAACTTCTGAGATGTGTGGAAGAGCCTCGTTGAGGCCTGGCATGGGGCTGGCATCCATCTTTTGCGTGAGTTGCGTACATGCGACCGCAAAGGTCGCGAACAGGGCCACATGGTGGCGGCTTAGGTGGTTATCATTGACCTGCAGACAAGAAGATTGGAGCGAGGTGCGCAGATGAGACCAGACAATGTCTTGTGAGTTGTTTGTCACCTGCAGGGCTCTCCTAGAGGCGTCACTGCCACGCCAGATGCAGGTAGCCGCGTGCAGTTCGCCGACCTCGTATGTCAGACCTGCGAGTATCGCAGTTGTGCAGGGGAAGGTCAACAAGCAAACACCTCGAGTGACACAAGCAGGGGATGAAGAAAGAGAGGAAAGCGGAAGTGAGTTACAGGGAGAGGTAGAGCTACAAAAAGCAAATCAGGTACCATTTTGGGGGACAGAGAGCTCTCTAGGACGAGGGCCGCCCAGCTGCACGCGCTCTCAGAACCTCGGGATTGTTTGCTAGCGAAGGCGGCGCGCGTTGTTGTTTGAGGGGGATGGTCAAGTGGTCACACGCCCGCGAATGTCTGTGGTGATTGAAGGCTTGGGAGGATTGGATGGCGCGGGGTTTGTCTTGGTAGACTGTGGGGGAATGGTAGGTGCTTTGCGGGGGGATGCAGATGTGCGTCGATTGATGGATTGGGAAAGCCGGTGTTGAGTTATGATTTTGCTCTGGGCTATTTGTTCTGCTGTGGTTGCTGGATGATTTGAAGGGGATCGTGGGACGATTCTGAGGGATTCAAGCTTATTGTGCGAGACTCGGCAACAATAGCTTGTGCTCTCATGTTGCCAGAAGGAACTCGCTTATAGAAAGAGCTGGAGTGTCATTATGTTCAAGCTGCGGCCTCTGAAATACCTCCTAGTAGGCTGAAGTGCTTAGAGCTACTGCAACGCATAAAATCCTTTAGCATACATCCATCCTCGAGCACTTAATTCAAAGGTCTCATGCGGCCGGCTCCGACCTCTTCCATAGCATATCGTATACCGTAGCTCCCCGTGGCAAAGGCCTCATCGCTCCTCGTTCGCTTTGAAGCTCGGTCTACAAAAGCGACATGACAGAAGACCATCTTACAGAACTCCTCACTGCGTCTCCTTCACATCCTCACCCACAACCCCCATCCAAGCACAAGCCTTACTCCTAAACAGCTCCAACTTCGGTTTCGGCAACTCAACCTCATCCGCGAAAAGGCCATACTGCAAACACCACACATCCGGCGCATGGCCCTCAATAATCCGCACCGGACTGCCGCAGGCAGCACACATGCTCCTCTGCATCGGCTTGCCGGAGCTCGTGTGCGGATCGCTGTGGTTGACGTGGCTCTCGCCTGAGATCTCGACGTGCTGCTTGGGGATCATGAAGGCGTAGGAGGCCACGCCGCCGGAGCGACGTTTGCAGTTTGCGCAGTGGCAGATGAGGCTGGAGACTGAGGATAGAGGGGTGGTTACTTTGACCTGTGGGTTGGGGTGGGTCAGTTCGTAATGATGGAGGGAACGGATGGCCACCTTGATGGTTGAGGGCGTACTTGGACCTGGCCGCAGAGGCAGCGACCTTTTGTTGTGGGCATTTTGTTTGAAGTTTGTAGGCGGGGATTCTTGTTTTTATACAGTTTCTGTGAGTACTCTACCTGTGGCATGTAAGCACAAGTTCTGTTTCATCACCAAGGTCTCGTCTCATTTGTTCACCTTGACGTCATCTCTTGGAGAGAAGAGGAGGACATCTGGAGTGCGTGCACATGGATGTGGTTTGAAGAGTGAAAGGATTGATCCAGATTTTTCTCTGGTATGTGTAGAGCAGTATATCTCGAGATTATTGGGCATCTAGCAATGGGTCGGGAGGATTTTATGATGAGCATGGGGAGCATTCATATTCTGTCGTTCGTCTTGGTCATTCGAGGAACTTGTCAAGGTGCATGACAGTACTTGAGCATTAATGCTCGGTGCTAAAGTCGAAAAGGAAAAGAGAGGAAGGAGTTGTGTGCTCCAGGAACATGAAATCCACTCTCACTAACAAGCCTCGTATATTATGTTCGTAGCGACCTTCCTCATGGTTTTGTCCATTGTCGCAAGTGGTGGACTGCAGGTGGCCTAGGACCAATATCGAATATGTATTGTACGACACTCTCGCTTTTGCTAGATGATATGTAAGAGGCAGGTCGTATCGCATGTCACCCCATCTATCCTCGATGGGAAGGTGAGGAATGTTGCCTCGCGAACCTCGGTATCAGACAAGCTTGGATCCCAGTCCGGCTCAAGGGTGAAGACCCGCCACAAACGTTCCGTTTGTGGGCCACCGTTGGAGGTGGTCAGGGCAGGCTTTATTCCTCCTGCATGATCTATCGCGTTCCTTGCTGCTTGATTGATCTGATCTTGCTTTTGTCTCGAGTATGTTACCGCAAAGTATCTTTTATGTGATTATAGTAGCAGAGTTATTGAATGCCAGCTGGAGATGGTGTTGTAGATTTTGTTTCGGCGAATTTGCTCGACCCCAACGATCAACACCGCGATAAGAGACTCGGGCTATAGTGACACCTTCCTTATCCGGCGGGATCGCCGACACTCTATATGCGATATGCAACGCTACCACAATATGCTAAGCATTTTGCTTCGCTTGCTTGACACCAGCCGATCGCGTGCCCTGCCTTGTGGTGCCGGTCTTGCCTGCCTTGCGCGAGAGAGCTTGAGCAAGCTTGGAAGAGCTTGGTCATGAAATAAATACTGGTGGCCGTCTTCACAACCGCCTTCTATCTGCCATTGAGCTTCCTTCACAACCACACTTCTTCATTACGCTTGCCGGCGCGACTCTTGGAGAATGGCGAGCCTCAAGGTTGCCCTCTGTGCTGCTGCTGCTCTCGTCGGCGTCAAAGCGCTTCCAACCACATCCTCTGAGAACTATGTTGTCAAGGAGCGCCACGCTGTTCCTCAAGCCTGGACAGCAACCGGCCCGGCCAACAAAAGAGACTCTATCAACCTGCAGATAGGCCTCAAGCAGCGCAACGAAGGTCTCGTCGAGCGTCACCTCATCGAGGTCTCGGATCCAAGCCATGAGAGATACGGCCAGCACCTCACTGCTGCTGAGATCGCGGATATTGTTCGTCCGCATGATGACAGCATCTCTCAAGTCCACAGTTGGTTGATGGAGCACGGCGTTGACGACATCGACTACTCTCCAGCCAAAGACTGGATCTCCATTGTGGTCCCCATTGAGAAGGCCGAAGAGCTCCTCAAGACCAGTTACACAAAGTTTGAGCACCGCGATGGCCACTCTGTTTCCCGCGCGCCTGAGTGGTCTCTCCCTGCTCACTTGCACGAGCATATCGAAGTCGTGCAACCCACCACCTCTTTCTTCAAGCCCAGAGGCGAGGCCGTGGCTAAGAACTCCGGCCCGGTCCTGGACAACCAGGAAGAAGGCACCCAGTCATGGTGGGAGCACACTGGCAAGCACCAGTATGGCGAACACCACGGCAAAGGCGGCGATGTGAGCGACCCATCATTCTGCAATGTCAGCTTCACCACGCTCGACTGCCTGAGAACTCTCTACGGCACCATTGACTACAAGGCGAAGGCTGTGGACAAGAACAGCATCGGTATCAACAACTACCTAAACGAGACCAGCCGCCGTGACGATGCTGCTCAGTTCCTCAAGGCCTTCCGCCCAGAAGCCGCTGGTGCAGCGAACGACTTCGAATTCGAGATCATCAACAACGGAGCCAACTACCAGGGTCCCAACGTCTCGCAAGTGCGGGAGTCTGGAATCGACGTTGAGGGCAATCTCGACGCCCAGCTTGTCCTCGGCATCAGCTATCCCACCAAGATGAAGGCCTACAACACCGGCGGTATGCCACCGTTCAAGCCCAGCATCAGCACGCCGAGCAACACCAACGAGCCATACCTCGAATTCCTCAACTACGCGCTAGCGCAGGACGACCTGCCGTACGTTATCAGCAGCTCATACGGCGATGACGAGCAGACCATCCCATACTCCTACGCCAAGCGTGTTTGCGCCGGTTTCGCCCAGCTCGGTGCCCGTGGCATCTCATACCTCGTTTCTTCTGGTGATGCCGGTGTTGGTGCAGATGGCACTTGCCTGACCAACGACGGCCGCAACCACACCCAATTTTTGCCTGTAAGTCGTCCTCAATCCCACCTTTCCCTACTCCCACCACCCATCCAATGCTAACCTGAACCCCAACCAGAACTTCCCCACCTCCTGCCCGTGGGTAACCTCCGTCGGCGGCACGGCCAACTTCGCCCCCGAAACGGCCGTCGAGCGCTTCGCCTCCGGCGCGGGCTTCAGCAACTACTTCTCCGCGCCCACCTACCAGCAAAGCACTGTCAACACCTACATCCGCAGCCTCTCCGGCCAATTTGACGGGCTGTACAACAAAACCGGCCGCGCCTACCCCGACGTCGCAGCCCAGGGCAACCACGACGTGATCGTCTGGGCCGGCGGCGTCCGCACCGTGGGCGGCACGTCGGCTTCCAGCCCAACGTTCGCGGCTGTCATTGCGCTTGTTAATGATGCTTTGCTCGCTGAGGGGAAGAAGCCGCTGGGGTTCTTGAATCCGTGGATTTATGGAAAGGCTTACAAGACTTTCACGGATGTGACGATCGGGTCGAGTTATGGGTGTAATACGACGGGTTTCCCGGCGCAGAAGGGCTGGGATGCTGTTACTGGTTGGGGCACTCCGGTGAGTTTTTTTGTTGGTTTTTTTGATTGTTCTCTTGGGTTGATCTGGGCTAACGTTTGATATCTTTTTTAGAACTTCGGCCAGCTGGTCAAGGCGGCTTTCCACAAGTAAACGCAGCGCTTGACCTCGCTCTCGCAGCACGATGAAACGTGTGAGGGTGAGAAAGCAAAAATGCATTGTTCGTAGCATATGAATGAAACATAAATAGCCACGAACAATCAACACGACTCCTCGAGCAACTCTCCCTTTCTTCCTCGTCTTCTTGCAGCCAAAGATATCAAGCCGCTCTCGTCACCCATCTCATGCATGCATGCACGTTACGAGCTCTTGATCACGGAAACGTAGCTCGAACATGCCTGAGCTTGCTCCGTAGAGCGCCACTTCTCACGCCCGATTTCCTTCTTCACATCTTGAGCCCCGTAGCTCAACTTCATCATCACGCCAAACAGCGTGCGCGGTGCGAATGACCTTCGATCCTCCATGGTAGTGGCGCCAAGCACCTTCAAGGCCTGCAAGACAGATCTGCCGGCGGCGAGATGGCAGAGCAGCATACCACCTTCCCCGGCCCGGCGTGCAGATTTCGGTCCGCCCACTAGGGACATCCTGGATGTGCCTACACATCGAGAATCTTACTCGCAGTGCTCATGGTGAAGCAATGGTGGCAGCGGCTGATAATGTCCTGTCGAGGGCTGTGCGGGAGTGGCGTGGATGGGATGTGTCGCGTGGGATGTGTCGCGTGGGATCTGGCACCGGGAATGGCCTTGCTATGGCGGTAGTGGTGGTGGTAGCGGTGGTGCTACGTCATGTTTCGTAGTTTACTTCGTGGTCATGTTCCAGAGTATAGAAGTGATGGCTGATCTCAGGTGAAGAGGTAGAGAGCGGCGTAGGCCAGGACCACGACGGGGATTAGGGGCAGCATTGTTCCGACGATAGTAGTTGGCAACGGCAGTGTGATCCGAGAACAATGCTGTCACTGGCGGACATTCGTATGCGGCGATGCGTGTCGTATTTGATTTCACAAGAAATGGCTTTGTTTTTGGCGAGGTGATGTCGATGTTATTGAGGATGAAGCAAAGTGTCCTTGGTATGGAGCGACAAACAGAACGAGAAAGAAAAGCATCAAAACCTCCACCTACCCATGAGCCACATGCCACTTCTTTATAAGCAGCCAGCACATCTCTACATGCACGCGGTCAAGACAAACGCCCGAGAGACCTCGTACGATTTCCCGAAGGTCACACGGCGCCTGCAGAAACAGCCCCCAGCGGCGGTGGACGGAGGGACGGCGGCACTTGGCGGAGCGAGAGCGAGCGAGTAAGAGCAAAAAAAGAAAGCATGTCACGATGCCTGACCGCCGAAAATGGAATGTGGTCTTTTGCGCAAGATTCCACAGCAAACTCACGCGCGGATGTCGGGGGGAAGTAGCTTTACCGCATGTGTGCATGTGATGCCCTCTCCTCTTCCGTGGACCTGGATGTGGAAGGTGGATTTTTGGGGCGTCTGCAGACTCACGATCGGGTGTTGTTCGGTGTCGCGGAGATGGCCTAAGCGAGCCCTTGGGTGGTGGTACGGCAGGGAGGGGGTTCTGTTTCTCCTACAATGCTTACCTAGGTAATGTATTTGAGTGATGGAACTTCAATAGATTATACATGCTCGGTACGTGTGTATATATTTAACAACAGTATACGAATCCATCGTCATACCTCCAAAGTATGACGTGCCGAAAGCCTCAAAAAGTCAACTGAAGCCGTTTGCCGGGTCGCGTGTGCTTCCAGAAGGTAGGAAGTACATGTAGGTGAACGTCGTACTGCTTACTGGTTCCTGGTCACTTCTAGCATGATCGCCAGGAACATGCTTGCTGCGGTATCCGCTTGCGTTCATCTGGTATGAATAATCATGCGTCTTGGGTGGACTCTCAAGCTGCATGGCATTCTCGTCTGCTGCTGTCAGCGAGACGCTGTGCTCAATGGCCAAGTCTACGCCGAGAGAGACCAGCCACCGACGCTCGCATGTCCGCGGAACACGAGAACGATGCGGAGTATTGCTTTATTGCTCAGGAACAGGCATTAGCAAGTCGAGATGAGAGTCCTGGTCTGGCATGTCATCGAGGTCTAAGTTGTTCGGAGCTGCCGCTGAATTCTTCCAGGCGAGTCAACTTCTTGCCTTCAATTCAAAGCCTCACAACCCGTACTGCCTGTTACCTTCTCGCCTGGACTTATGAAATGGGAATGGAAGTTATCAAAAGGCCTAAGTGCTGACCTGCGGACTCAGTTCACCCGAATATCCAAGAAGCATGCTGTGGTTCAGAAATATCCCATCAATAAACATGCCTTCTCTTGAATCAAAGTGCGGAGAAGGTTGCGCTCGAATTGCAGATCTCTCGATGATTGTTTTCGCTGTCTTTATATTAGATCGATGAGGTCGTATGCCTGCAATGGCAGTCACGGTGTTTCGAGAGACATCTCATTCTATCAACCAACGCAATTGCAGCCATGAGAACCAACCTTCTCCTGCTTTACTGTACCGGAGTCTCTTGGGCGGCACCCGATGAACTCGGCGCAATGTTCGCCGAGAACGTATATGCACGTCTGTGGCGGATTGCATTGACCGGACCTCCGACCTTGGGAGACGAGCATGGATGGCCACACTTCACTCAAGGAGCATACAACAACACGCCTCAAGAGGATGGCGTCCTTCCAGGAGCGTACGTCAAAACAGACGCATCAGGATGGACGTCTGGATTCTACCCGGACTCATTGTGGCAGGCATACCGTAGAAGGATCGATCTAGCACCCCGAGATGACTACCCCCACGAGCCCTCACCAGAAGAATGGCTGGCAATGGCAAAAGCATGGACAGACCCTCTGCAGACCAACATCAACCTCACCAACACCCACGATCTCGGCTTCCTAGCCAAACCCTTCGAAAGCGCCATGCAAATCCTCAACGAAGACACCTACCTGCCAGTCCTACACAACATGTCCCTCAACCTCGCCGCCCGCTTCGAACCCGGCGCCGGCATCATCAGATCCTGGGACTGCGCCGAAAACTCCACCTCCCCCTTCTCCCGCTGCTCCCACCCCGACTCCGTCCTAGTAATAATCGACAACATGATGAACCTCGCCCTCCTCGCCCGCAGCGCCTCAACCTACACGCACAACACCACCCTCCTGTCCATCGCCGTCTCGCACGCCGACAAAACAATGACCCACCACATCCGCCCCGACGGCTCCTCCTTCCACGTCTGCGACTACAGCGCCACCTCCGGCGCCGTCTACACCTGCCGCACCGCCCAAGGCCTCGCGGACAACAGCACCTGGGCCCGCGGCCAGGCGTGGGGGTTTTACGGTTTCGCAGAATTCTACTCTCTCACCGGCGACGAAGCCTACCTGCGCACCGCCCGCCGCATGGCGGATTGGTTCATCGACCACCTCCCCGAAGACGGGCTGCCGTTCTGGGACTTCGACGCTGAGGAGCTGCCCGGCGTCACGCCGCGCGATAGCAGTGCGGCGAGCATTGCCGCCAGCGGGATGATCTTGCTGCAAGAGCAGCTTGAGAAATCCGCTTCTAGCAAACCAGACCGCTCCGCCCACCGCCAGAGCAAGAAGCTGAGGCAAAAGGGCAAACAGCGCAACTACCGCGCCTCCGCCCTCTCCCTCCTCTCCTCGAGCATCTCGCTCTCGCTCGCCGGCGAGATCAGTTTCGCGGACAGTCCTGCGCTGGGCGCGGAGACGGGCCTCGACACGCCTGCCAACACGAGCGAGTCGAGGGGGTTTGAGGGAGTTCTGATGCATGCGACGAGTAACAATAATCCGCAAGCGGAGCCGAAGAATTTCGACACCGGACTGAGTTATGGGGATTTTTATCTGGTGGAGGCTGGAAATAGGGTGTTGGAGTGGAAGAAGGGGAGGTGAGAAGTAGATTGCGGTCCCTTCTTGTCTTTAGAGGGAATCTTTGAACAATGCGGGTAGCGGTCATATGGCTCTGCATGGTGTCGTGTTGACATGTAGGGACAAACTTGCTTGTCCGAATATGGGACGTCGGATCCCACCATGCTTTCAGCTATACTCTTCTACAATACATACACTGCCTCAAAACTCCACCTCTTGCAAGTTCAATACGCTCCGGTGTCATCAGGGCGTAGCGCAAGTCTTGTTCGCCTGTACACACCAGATCTGGACCGTCGTCGTGCCCAGCGGTTGCTCGCCGCAGTCTTGGTCGGAGACGCAAGGTCGCCCGGGGCATCCCCATTGACAGACGAAAGTGGAAAACGTTGAGGCGCGCGGATCATCGCTTGGGAGGGAGACTGTGGTCAAGTCTGTGATCGTGGACTGGCTGGAAGAGAGAGTGTTTCCTGGCGTGGCGTTTGATGGATCACTGGCTGTGTCTGTGCCTGAGGAAGATGTTTTGGGCGCGTTCGTTGGTGTGCTTGATGGCGAGGCTTCGGCGGTTGTGGAATCACGGGTGGTGTCTGTCGACGAGCCTTCCGCCCTATATATCGTTTAGCTTGTGCTTCGCCTGCTCTTAAGTCGGTTACGCTTACTCGTTTTCCGACGACCCAGTCGCTCGGTTCGTCAGGATCAGCGAAGGCGGGAGAGCTGCGACAAGGATCACTAGGACGATCATGATTGGTATCGCCCATCGTCGAAAACTTCGTGAATGGACGAAGCTCCTGAGGGAGCTGGGGTGTCTTCCTCCGATGTGCTGGCGATCCAAAACTGGTCCGGGACCCTGGTCCTCCTCGGCATCCTCGCGTTGTGGGATTCTGTTTGACCCGTGTGGACTGGCGGAGTAATAATTGTTGATCACGTTGTGAGAGCTCGAATAGTTGGAATTGCCCAAGTGCTGCCTGGCGTGTTGACCGCCGACACTGTTGCTTTCGAAACCCTGCTGGCTCAAGTCGTTTAGTTGCAAATGTTGCTGCGACATGTCCACGTCGCTCGTCGTTCGTGAAGATCGCGAGGAACATGCATGACTGAACTATAACAGTTCAAAACGAAGAAAGGCTGTCGTACGGGTCGAGCGGCGTATGGTCCAGGTATGGTTGATTTATGCACCCAGTCTTCAGAGAAGCATGCCGCCTTGCCAAGGCACGGGATGATCGACGAGGCGGCCATTCATGATAACGATCATCCGGTATCATGTGTGCCAGGCTGACCACCTTCGAGATGCCTTGAGCTGCGCCACCGCGGTATGTAATATAGCAGGGTCCAATGAAAAGTCCGTCTCAAGTCGCACAAACCGCCCTGCCCGACCGGTGAAGTGCGAGGGGCGAAAAAGAACAGCAGACCCTCATCCCATCTACAAAGTACCTTCATATCTTCATAGCAATGGAAGCACTCGGCGCCGCCGCGAGCGGGGTTCAAATACTCGCGTACGCCTGCAACATCGTCTCGACGATCCTCGACATCCGCGCCGCCGTCAAGAACGGGCCTTCACTGCTGCGAGACAGAAGCCAACAGCTGGAAATCTTGAGCCTGACCGTTCGAAAAATCGGCGTGAGCGAACACCTGCATAGCAGTGACCTCGCCCGCTACCTTTCAGCCGTGCAAGACAGGATCCAAGCCCTCCACGACATCATCCGGACCAGATCCCAAAAGCCCACCGACTCTGCGACTCGCAGGCTTCGCGCTGCGCTGGGTTTTGTCATCCGCGAGAAAGAGGTAGATTCGAGCTTCGCTTCGCTTCAGCTGGATTGCCAGACGCTTAATCTCTACATGAGTGCGGAAGGACCCAACAGAGAGGCCGGCTTTCCGGCGCGGACGCAAGCGCCTACCGTTATAGAGAGGATCTTGTTCGGGATTGAGCGTACATCTGTAAGCTGTTCTCCTGTGATGCGCGTAGTGATTGTATGCTGAACCAAACAGACCGACGACACTGGCAAGGAGGTCGCTGTGAGAAATCCGAGCTCAGCCGTCGCTCTGCCCGAGACCGTACATCCCGTCGTGACGCCCCGAACTCTACCAGGTCAACAATCCGCGATGCCCAAACAGACGTTCTCGGACAATGAAGCCGAGGGCGATAGCGCTTCGCAGAAATTCGGCAACTCAGAGGGACCGGGCCCAGTAAGGGACCAGACTTTCACAGCCAACAAAGCGAAGGGGAAAACTCCTCGCAGTCTTTCGGTAACTCGGGACCGGAGCAGCGTGACACTCGCGGCTCCGGGTCGATTCATCCCGAATGACTCCCACGGCAGGCCAGCAAGATCAAGGCTTTTTTGACCAGGAAGCCAAAGTCGGATCCAGACTCTGAATGAGAGATTTGGTGAATCGGAGGAGGGGGTACCAGGGCTATTTGCTGGTTGGTGGTGTTGTGCCTCTCTGTGCCTTTGAGACTGTCCTTGAGATGACGTTGCCAATGAGTCTTTCACGGCCTGAAATGATGCGAGACGCGCTGTTTTTCAAGGATCGAGGATTTTCCTTTTGAAGTCGATCGAAAGCGGGGTTTTGAATTTATTATTTGGTTTTTTTCTTTTTTTTTCCTTCCTTGTGGCGGGCGTGAGTAGGGTAGCCAGTGAGAGATTATGAAATTGCAAGGAAAGCTCCTTTTTCTCCTTCGTGCTTTTTCGCCAAAGTGAAGGAAAGTCTCTCACGGGTGAGAGATCGCCGCTCGAGGTGAAGTGCAAGTGAACAACTGCGAGCTTGTCCAAAGATTATCAGAGGCCGCAATGGATTCGCTGCTGTGGGGAAATGTTCTCGCATTAGATCTTTCGTAACAACTCAGGATTGATTGACGCCTCCATTGGCTCGCCTTCAGGAGGGTAGACGATCCTGCGCTCCCTCGTTCTGCGCGACAGCCTCTTCCTGCCCCGCCGCCGCCGTCTCAGCACCCACATCCCCCTGCTCAACATCCCTCTTCCTCGGCGGCCTCTTCCTCCTCCTATGCGGGCTGCCCTCCCTCGGCATACTGACGGCATCCAAGAACGCATCGTCATCCATGCCACTATTCAACTGCGGCGCCTGCTCCGCGTCGTGCAAAAACATCCTCTCGTGGAAAAGCTCGAAGGCCGCCTCCTCCGCCTCGTCCACATACTCCAGCGGCACCCAGCTCTCCTCCTCCGCGTCCGCCAGCGCTTTGCGCATCAGCCGCTCCGGCGCGTCTTTGTCCTTGTCGTCCGACATCTCCTTGTAGCTCTGCTGCAGCCCGCGCGCGACGGGCGCGGGTTTCGCGGCTGCGCCGTCCGCTTCTGCCGTGGCGCGCGATGTGGCGAGGCGATTGCGGTGCGCTTCGGCGTCGATGTGGTGGAATTGAGGCCGCATTTGCACCGTGCCGTCCACTTTGCTGAGGTGCAGTTGGTTTCCGGCGAAGGCGCCGAGGAAGTAGACGGGCTGGGAGATGTCTTCGCCTTGGTTGTCGTGGCGGAAGATCTGCCCGCCGAGGGTTTGCTTGTGCATCACTTTGTCTTCGTCCACGGCGTCGCGGAAGGCGGCCAGGTCGTTGGCGACTTGGTTTTCAATGTCCGCTTTGTCTTTGAGTTGGTTGCGGCCGCCCGGTTTGCCACGGGGGACGCCGAAGCCTGAGGCCGGGCCGTAGGTTCCTGAGTCGTTCTGGATCGTTTTCGACGCTTGCACTGCGTCGCCCCATTTGAGGCCTTGGTATTTGTTGAAATTGTAGTTTGTGCTGAGCTCGACGTCCAATTCCAAGTGGCCGGAGTTGGGCTTGATTCGCACGTCCACGGGCTGCGCACCGAAGCGCTGGCTGTATGGTCGCTCTCGTGTGCGGTTCAGGTAGTGCAGCAGGTAGATTTGCTCTTGTTGCGCGGCGGTGAGGTAGACGTCGTATTCGGCGGTTACTGGGTCGTCGTCGACCGCTCGTGAGGCTGTGGGAGTGTTAGTTGGTGAGCGATGAGGTCTCATGGTGGGCATGAGGTCGATCAGGGTATGTGTGAAGCGACTTACGTGCCATGGTGTGGTTGCGCTCAAGCAAGGGAATAGATGTCGAGTCGTGCTGTCAGCACATGGTGGAATTTTGTTTGACGTTCTCACACTTGACGGTTGCGGGCGAGCCGAGGCTCGTGTGGAGGTGCTTGAGCTTGATCTGGCGGGCTGCTGCGGCGGCGATAAGACGCGCATCATTGATTGATGACGGTGCGGGTTTAGTGGAAAACATCAACCAACACCAATTTGAAAACAGACATTAACGACAAAACAAGGCGGATAACCACTGTGACGAGGTACACTCTCCGTCAAGACCCACTCAAGCAGACGCGACTTGATACAGTCCTTACCTGGAAGCGATCACCCACACCAAAGCAGAGCAGAGCAGACGTCAACATCTCACCTCCAACCGACGATACTCATCTGCAACATACAACTCGAACTTCCACACCGACACCCAACATACACAACCAGCCATGGCCTACATAGCGCCCATACATCGTCCATCGAGCGTGCGGCACGCCATCAAAATCTCATTTCTCAGCCCGGACAGCGACGACCTCATAGTAGCAAAGGCCAATCGCCTTGAGATCTACTCGCCAAACCCGCAGGCACCAGAACAGCTCTCTCTCCAGCATTCCAAAACCATATACGGGAAGGTCACACTTCTACACAAGCTGCGCCCGGCCACGTCACAAACGGACCATCTATTCGTGGGAACAGACAGATACCACTACTTCACATTAAGCTGGGATGCCGAGTCAAAAGAGCTGCGGACGGAGAAGAGCTGCGTCGATGTTGCAGAAAAGGCAGCGAGGGACAACCAAACCGGCGACAGAGTGCACATTGATCCAAGTAATCGATTCATGACCTTGGAATGTTACGAGGGCGTCGTCAACGTCCTACCCATCGCCCATGCTGGCAAAGGCAAGAGGAAGGCGGCAGACAATGAGATTGGCCACCTCGAAGATCCCATACCTGTGCGTGTGCCGGAGCTGTTTGTCAGAAGCACATGTTTCCTACACAAAAGGCAGGCCGGCCCCAAACTGCCGAACCCCGAGCTTGTGCTGCTGGAAGAGGACCCGCAGCACAGACTACACATCAAGGTACGAGAGCTGGAATACACGCCTTCATTGCGGCCTCAAGAAGAACCGGCAAGCGCTGAGCTTGAGAAAGGTCGAGACGTTCGGGGGGAGGTTGAGCTGGGCGCGAGTCACCTGATTCCTCTGCCGCCACCAATGTATGGCTTCATGGTCGTGGGTGAGACTAGCATTAGCTACGTCGAGGAGTGGGACTACAAGGTTGAAAAGACAAAGCCTTTGGAAGAAGCGACCGTCTTTGTATCCTGGTGTGCTGTGGATGACCAACGATACGCCTTGGCCGATGACTACGGCAAGCTTTACCTGCTTTTCATCCAGCAGAATGCAGAGGGCGAATACGCAGGACATCAAATCGACGTTCTAGGCGAGACTTCAAGAGCTTCAACGCTGGTTTACCTCGACGAGGGCCGGATCTTTGTCGGCAGCAACCAGGGTGATAGCCAGATTATTCAGATTAAAGAGCGCGGCCTTGACGTTGTGCAGACGTTCGCAAACATCGCACCTATTCTGGACTTTACAGTCATGGATATGGGCAATCGCTCTTCAGACGCTCCCGTGAACGAGTTCTCCAGCGGTCAGGCTCGCATTGTGACCGGTTCTGGTGCTTTCAAAGACGGAAGTCTACGAAGCGTTCGCTCTGGCGTCGGCTTGGAAGATCTAGGCACCATCGGTGAAATGGGTGCCCCAGTATCGGCCATTTTCAGCTTGACGAGTACTAACGCGCCTTCTAAGGAGGCCGATACTTTGGTGGTCAGCTTTGTGAGCCATACCAGGGTGTTTGTCTTCGACGCTGAAGGTCAAGTCGAGGAGGTAGACGAGTTTCAGGGCTTCGACCTGGCCGAGACTACGTTGTATGCTGGTAACCTGGCTGATGGCCGGGCGGTGCAAGTCACCGGCTCGGCGATCCAATTGACCGATTCTGAGTCTGGCATGGTCACGGACACTTGGCGTTCGCCTGAGGGCATGTCCATCACATCAGTATCCGCGACTGGCAATCACCTACTAGTCTCTCTCAAGGGCGCTGTGCTTGTGCTGCTTGACTTGGCTGGTACAGGTATCAGTGTAAAGGTGCAGCGTGAGTTTTCCGCCAGCGAACAAGTCTCCTGTGTGGCATTGAGCTCTGCAGTTCCTAATGCTTGCGTGGTCGGCTTTTGGCAAGATAGCAAGGTCAGCTTTCTCAACATGGACACGCTACAGCCCATTGCCACAGAGCAAGTGGCGGAGGACGACACGCTGGCTGTACCTCGCTCGCTGGCGATCGCCAAAATTCTTCCAAATAGCCCGCCAACCCTCTTCGTCGGCCTTGCTGATGGCAACGTGGTCACATACTCCGTCGAGTCGGAGGACAAGCTCTTCTCCTCACGCAAAAGTATCGTCCTCGGAACCCAGCAAGCCAACTTCACCACACTCTCACGCGCGGACGGGTTGCAGAACGTTCTTGCTATCTGCGAACACCCCTCATTGATCTACAGCAGCGAAGGGAGAATGGTGTACAGTGCTGTCACGGCGGAAGATACGACATGTGTCTCTCCATTCGACAGTGCAGCCTATCCCGGCGCCATTGCCATTGCTTCTGCGGACACAGGCGAGCTCAAACTGGCCGTCGTCGATCAAGAGAGGACAACTCATGTTGAAACGCTACCCGTCCATGAGACCGTTCGTCGCATCGCGTACAGCTCGAGTTTGAAGGCCTTTGGCCTTGGCACCATCAAGAGAACATTGAAGGCTGGCGTCGAAGAAGTCCAATCGCATTTCAAACTGGTTGACGAAGTCGTTTTCCAAGAATTGCATACTTTCGCCTTGAACCAGGACGAGCTGATCGAGAGCTGCATGAGATGCGAACTTGACGATGGCGCAGGTGGTCTTGCTGAGAGATTTGTCGTCGGCACAGCGTACCTTGATGATGACTCGGCGGAGAGCGCTCGTGGAAGAATTCTGGTGTTCGAGGTCACCGAGAGCAGGCAGTTGAAGGTAGTCGCCGAGCAAGCACTGAGAGGAGCTTGTCGCTGCTTGAGCATGTGCAAGGGCAACATTGTTGCGGCCCTCATCAAGACGGTAAGTTCAAGAAATCCAGAACCACTTATCTAAAACAGACCCCTAACAACAACGCCAGGTCATAATCTACGCCTTCGAATACGAAACGCCCAGCACGCCCTTCCTATCCAAAAAAGCCTCCTACCGCACCGCCACGGCCCCAATCGACATCACCGTCACCGACTCCACCATCGCCATCACCGACCTGATGAAATCCCTCTCCCTGGTCGAATACACCCCCTCCCCCTCCGGCTCCGGCCTGCCCTCCACCCTCGCCGAAGCGGCCCGCCACTACGAAACCGTCTGGGGCACGGCCGTCGCCTGCGTCGCGCCCAACACTTACCTTGAAGCCGACGCCGAGGGCAACCTGCTCGTGCTCGAGCAGGACGTCGCCTCCTACGCGGCCGAGGACAAGCGCCGTCTGCGCGTCACGAGCGAGCTCCTCCTGGGCGAAATGGTCAATCGCATCCGCCGCGTGGACGTGCAAGCTAGCCCTAACGCGCCCGTCGTCCCGCGCGCTTTCCTCGCCACCGTCGACGGGAGTATTTACCTCTTCGCGCTCATTGCGCCGCATTTGCAGGATTTGCTCATGAGGTTGCAGGCGAGGCTGGCGGAGCTGGTCAAGAGTCCCGGCGGCGTGAAGTTTAATCGTTTCAGGGGGTTTAGGTCGGGGGTCAGGGATATGGGCGATGAAGGGCCGGTGAGGTTTGTCGATGGGGAGTTGGTGGAGGCGTTTTTGGATTTGGATCAGGAAGGGATGGAGAGTGCCGTGGAGGGGTTGGGGAGGGGGGTTGAGGAGGTTAGGGGGGTTGTGGAGGGGTTGAGGAGGATTCATTGAGTTGGCCCATTCGTAGTGTTGTGACGGTAGAGCGCTATGGATAGATTAAGGATCGGCGAAGGGTAGATTGTATCTTTACAATCCTGCATCACACCAGGTGAAGCCGAATTGAAATCAAGTCAGAACGTAACCCTGCTCAAACACTCCACACCTTCAAACTACTATCCCCCCCACCCTCCTCCTCATCATCCGAATCCTCCCCACCCACCCTCCTCTGCCCCGAACAAGTAACCATCTCCCTCCCTCCCGGCCCCCAAACGACACTCCCAACCGGATCCCCATGCACTCCCTCAAAAACCCCATCCGGCCCCCTCACTCCCTCTCCCCACCCCGGATTCCGCCACATCCTCACCGCCCCATCCTTGCCCCCCGCCCAAACTTCCACCCCCGACATGACCTGCACGGTCGAAATCCCCAACCTCTGCGGCGTGAGAGCGTTCCTCCCCGCGAGCCACGCGAGCCGCCGCCGCTGGCAGCGCACGTCGAAGACGTGGATCCCATCGCTCTGCCGCTCGGCGGCGAGCAGGTAGGTGCCGTCCGGCGACCAGGCGAGGGAGGTGACGCCCGTGCCTTTGCAGATCGAGGCGAGCGGGTCGTCGTGCGCGGGTGCTACGGAGAAGGCAGCTTCGCACGGCCCTTGGCCGCAGGTGGAGAAAATCCCAATGCTGCGGTTGGAGCTGCCGGCTGCGAGGGTGCCGCCGCCGGAGATGGCGAGGGACATTATTAGCCCGCTGTCGCGCATGCTGGAGACTGCGGTGCGTTGGTCGCGCGGGTTGTTGTTGTGCGTGGCGATGGGGCCGGAGGCGTCGACGTTGGCGTCGAAGATGGCGAGGGAGCCTTTGCTGCCGGCGATGAAGTGGTTGTTGAAAGGGCTCCAGGCGAGACTGTGGGGGGATTGGTAGGCTTCTGTTGGGGGGTGGATGAAGGGGTAGGTCATGAGGGGGGTTGAGGGGTTGGTGGAGTGGGTTAGGCGGATTGGTAGGTCGGTTGGAGCGGAGAGGAGGAGGTTGGTGGTTGGGTCGGATTGTGTGAAGCCCGGGTATAGCGCGTAGCTCTGGATGTTAGTGGGTGAGGGGAGGGTGGTGGTTGGAGTGAGGGTGTGTGGTTGTTTGTTTTCGTCCTCGAGGTTTTCGGGGAGTACGAATGTGCGCAGGCTACGGTCATCATTGTGGCTGACTATGGTGGAGCCATCCGCGCTCAATTGGGCCTCTTTGAAGAAAGAATAATTATACTTGCTGTGACTTCTTGATGCAGTATTGGGTGTATTATGAGTTATAAGACTGCTGGAGGCTTCGCTAGTGCTGGCTATGCATCGAGGGTTCAATAGAGCAGCCTGTTGTGTTTGCTGCTCTTCCTCATATAGTGGATGCTCTCGCAAGTCTTGCGTTGATGTCGAAGACATGATCATTCACTTTTGGAGTTGTATTTTCGCCAGGGTACACTTTGCGGCTGTGGTGGATAAGCAGATGTAAGTGAAGTTTGACCTCATTTTGCATGGAGTCGTGGAAGGAAAGCCTCGGAAGATTCTCGGTCGAGCCTCTCCGCAACAGGACCCTGGATACTTTTTTCGAGTGCGGTGAAACAAGCAAAAGTACATGTAACTGATTCACCATCTTCTCTACTCTAATTCACCGGCAGCTCTTCACGGAGCTGTGTTATCGCAATGGATCCCACCGTGAACGACGTTGCACCGCCAGAGCCCATGGAGCTATGGTTTGTTGGCCAACATGAGACCAATCGCACCGTATTCGGTGGCCCCAGCGAGGTCTTGAGAGGCGCCCAGGACCTTGGATACGACATGCTCACAACGCCGATCTCTACAACTGAATTCCAGTCTAGGGTGGTGGCACAGTTGGAGCAGCATGTCGAAAAGCTGTCTCACTCACCCGATCGGGAGTCCATTCCCATGCCTTTGATATCTCCTTTCACCCCAAAGGATACTGATCTCACGCCTGCCGATAGCAACTCTGCTCTGATTGCTGTGTCGAGTCCATGGATCGACCTTGGCTCTACGGATCCATTGGTTGCCAATATCAGTCTGCAGGTCTTCAATCTCGAAATCGCATACGCTGCCTTCTGTGGCATTCAACATGTCATGATGCATGGTCCTCTACCTGGCTCAAACGTCGCTCAATATGCCCGGGCTGTCGCTGAAGCTATTGGCATGGGCCCGTACATTCAACTTCATGTCTTGATGCCGATGGTCGGCGAGCTTGAGAACGAGGGCGGTGATGGGACTCATCTTGCCGAGTTCGCGCAGGAGCAAGAATTCGTGCTTCCTGAGGAAGATGATGCGGAGGATCCCTTTAGCTCTTGGGATAACTGGGACGCGCTCAGGACCATCTGCAACTACGATTCTCGCGTCTCTATCGGTAAGCAAATTTCTAAACGTTCCTCTCATCTTTTCACTATTGTCATCTTGCCACTTGTCTTAGCAATGATGTGATAAGACACTCCATGATATAGTTCTTTTCCAAGAGTCAAAGACAAGGGGCAAAGGTACAATCTCACCTACCTCGAACTATTCGCACAAGACTAGAGCTAACAAGACGGTCAACAGCTCTCGAGCTTCCACGCCAACTCCCTCAACAAAGCGTTCAGTCAAGATGGTTCTCCGAACCTGTGCGCAGCTTGGTGTTCCCTCACACCTCCTTCCTTCGCAACGCAAAGGGCTTCCCGGTTCTATCCAAGGCTCACCAGCAGTATCTGACTCAATTCATGCGCCTTCGTCAGACACCTTGGATTCTCCTCGGTGACGTCGGCCCTATTGGCTCGCCGGAAGCAGCCCCCAAGCCTGAGCCTACTCCAGCAGAAGCCGCGACTATTGTGCAACATGACCCTGTGCCTCACTTGCGCTACCTACGACACCTGCAGCAGACCCAACCGCCACGGGCTCCGATTGAAAGGTTCGGCCAAGGCTACCAGGACTTCATGCAGTCCCCACTACAGCCCCTGTCGGACAACTTGGAGAGCGTCACCTACGAAGTCTTTGAAAAAGACCCGATCAAATACGATTGGTATGAGCGTGCCATTGCTCTTGCACTCAAGGATCTTGCCGCAAAGCTCGGAAGTGACAAAGAGATCATTGTCGCTGTTGCCGGAGCCGGAAGAGGTCCCCTTATGTCCAAAGCCCTTCTGGCAAGTCGCTCAAGTGGCGTCAAGATCAAGCCGTGGGTAGTGGAGAAGAACCAAAATGCATATGTGCATCTCCAAAGGAGGAATATGACAGACCGCCTCTGGGACAACAAAGTCACTGTTGTCAAGAGCGACATGCGCGCGTGGAAGGGCCCTGTGGTTGATGGGACTGTTCGCAAAGTCGACATTCTTGTTTCTGAGTTGCTTGGATCTTTCGCCGACAATGAGCTTTCTCCGGAATGCCTTGACGGTGTGCAACATGTCCTTGACCCGAGCCACGGTGTGAACATCCCGCAAAGCTACAGCGCGCACCTGACTCCGATTGCGACTCCGCGCTTATACAACGATCTCCTCAGCCGTGGTGGCTCCGACAAATGGGAAATCCCCTACGTTGTAATGTTCCAGCAATTCGACTTTCTGTCTGTGAAGCCTGGAGACAACGATACTGTCACACCGGACGTGCAAGATGCCTGGGTATTCTCGCATCCTGTTCCCGAAGCTGTCCTCGAACAAGGTGAGGCACGCAGGGGTGGCAGCGCAGAGCATGGAGGAGCCGGCGGTGCCGTGGGTGGGGATGGAAGCAACGAACACAACTCGAGATCTTGCAAGGTGAAATTCACCATTCAAGACCGCGGAACTTGCCACGGCCTCGCTGGTTACTTCGAGTCCGTGTTGTACGCAAGCTCCAACAGAGAGAAGGTCGAGCTGAGCACCAACCCTGTGACCATGGAGGCCAAGAGCTGCGATATGATCAGCTGGTTTCCGATCTTCTTTCCACTGAAGGTAAGTCATTGATAGAACGGCCAACTACAGTTATGAGTACTGACATTTATTTTAGACGCCCATAAGTATTCCCGAGAATGCTGAGGCTGAGGTCAGCATGTGGCGTCAAACAGACGACCGCAAAGTCTGGTACGAATGGGTGGTTGAGGTTTTCATCCGTCTGAACGGCAAGAAAATGAGAGTTGCCATGTCGGAGCTGCACTCTAGCCGTAAGAATGGTTGTTTGATGTAGATGATCAGAAGTCAAGATGGACAAATCTACTTATCACCTGAACCGCACGGTGGCGGGCGAGCAGGATCGATCGACAGATAAATAGATACATTTGAAAGGTATTTGCTACGAGAGGTGGATTTATGATCCCACCTATGCAGAACGATCCACGCCATTTCATAGACATCGAGAAAAGAATTGGCATGCCGATGGGGAACTGGTTATCGAGACTGAGTGCTTCCATCACTAACGTGCTCATCTCATCGGGCACAGCATACTAAGAAAAATACTTTACCACTAAGAAACGCGCATCGAGAACTAATTATCTCAGCGTAAACGTGATCCCATCGCGAGAGCGAGAAGGGACCCGCGCCATTGAGAACCTGGCCATAGAAATCGTGTGTCTCCAAGACCACCGTACTGTTATCAGCTGCTTCAGTGTACTGAAACCGGCTGTTGCGCAGAGTGAACGACCTTTCCTGTCAAGCTACAGCGTGGTGCAATCGCAAGCCCCGATATTGTCTTCGGGAACGGCGACGACATTATCTATTAACCGATTGACTCAGACCTTGATTCAACTGCCTTTGTCGCGCAAGGCTAGCCATGCCATTCCCTACATCACCGTCCTCCAAAACGTCCCCACCCATGCGTCCTATCCCTCACCTCGCCCATATCGTCCATATTGATCAAACCGACCTTAGCATCGACCAAGACACGCCATACGATATCCCTCAAATTCGGCGGGCCAGAGGGTGTGTCCCAGTATCTTGTCAACAAGCCCCTCGCAGCAGCTTGCTCAGCGTGCGTTGCATAGATATCCCTCCCCTGCGGTGTGGAAGGCGGCGGTCGCGATTCATCAGGCGCCTTGTATAAGATTGCGTTGCGGAATTGCGTTGAGGCGTAGTGAGAGTTTGATCGGTTGTACTTGAATGTAGGAGGGTCGGTGGTGAAGTCGTCGTCTATCGATGGTAGCCTTTCCAGGTGGGCGTCCCAGAATATGTCCCTATGAGTTTCAGAGAGTGCAGTCACTGCTTCGAAAGGGGCGTTCCCCGTCGCAACGACGGTCAGCTGTCGCATGACTTTCTCCGTCCCATTCCAGAAGGTCAAGTAGTCAAGCTCGCGGAGTGGTTGGAGTTGCTTGTAAAGCTCCTGGAACGTCTCGGGTCCTGAGCTCTTGTGATCGACAAGAAGTACGACTGTCTGCTGGGGATATTGATTGAAAATTCCGCGCCATGTACCATCGCTTCCGGTAAGCCCGTCACTCTGCCTTTCCAGCATGCGCTGCAGGGGCTCCAGATACATTGAGCGTAGATTGGAGTCACGATGTAGACTCTTATCTGAATGGCCAACGAGCAGATCACCCTTGACCAAATGAACGTCGACTTCGATGCTGATGCACCCAGACCCGAGTGCTTCGAACAACGGTATCCGCCGCTCCTCGTCGTTGTGCGAATGAACCGGGACTGGGTTGGCATCGTGGATGAAAGACTGCCGTGCGTCTTCCCATATTGCCGGGTTGGATCTTGTGATACCCTTCCCGAAACTGATATCAAATCGGTCGTTGGGAATCCGAGCTATGCCTGTCCGAATTCTTTGTATGTAGTAGATTTGGCCAATACATCTATTAGCAGAAAGTGTCAGTGACTTTATAGAAACCACCTCTGTGACAGAGTCTGAATCTCACGCTGCGAATATTACGAAGAGAGCAATCTTCTGGATATCGGAAACTACGTGATTCCTTCTCACTGGGAGTGGCAATTTTCCTGCCCGTATGAATCGGTGGACCGGTCCTGTCTGCGGCGAAGTCTGGCTTTCGGTGTCCATATTGTCGGTTCGCTGCTGCAAGTCTTTGAAGCACAAGTCGCAATAGTCTAGTTAAGTTGGCTCTCAGTGGTAGTGAGAGGCTTGTCAGTCTTTACGGCGAGTCGACGAGAGCGCTCTGAGCAATGGCAGTCAGCTGAAGGATTGTCAGCGCTGCGCCTTGATATCGGTCGTCATGATCGACAAGCGCATCCTTCGAATCCTTCGTCAGACTATATCCAAATCGTCCCCGCGAAGCTCTGAGTAAACGAACGAACGGCGAAGGCCATTCTGCGAGAGCACAATCGAAGGCTCTCATTTTGAGTCTCTGAAAGGACGTAAATGCGGCAAGTACTTGCGAATCTACAGCCTCGGACACGATGGATACACCATCTCATTAGCTTCCAAAACTCTTGGATAACCAACTTAGTCAACCACACGACGCTTCACATCAGTCTACTCACGAGCTCAAGCGGTGCAAAAAGAGGATTCACAATGGTGTGACTAAAGAGCAAAAACATACAACAGGCGGGATTCCCAGATGGTCACCCACTCTAGTACTAGTCGCCCGGTTCAGTGCTTATGTATGGCAGAGCGGACGGGATGCCCAGTTTTCACTGACCTATGGTCGTATGTATCAAGGCCTCCGACAATTAAATTCATAAAGCATAAAATAATCTACACAGCTCTGCTCCACGTTTGCAGAAAATCGTAGGAGGCATCGCGGTGGTAAATGTGCAACGTTTACTGCAGCTGATATACCCAGATCTCAATGCGCAAAAGCGCACTGCTTACTGATTTTTGGCAAAAGCTATAGAACATGGACTCGATAGTCATCCCTTCCCTCCTCGGTGTCCGCGTTCTGGAAAATCGTCTCAGCCTCATCCACCCCATCCGTACTGACCCGCCACAACCCATCCTTCACATGGCGCGCGAAAGCATCCAGAATTATGTAAAGCTGCGTACGATGACAAGGCACGAAAGGGTGCTGTCCGAGCTGATAAAGCTCGAACTGTCCCTGAACGTGCTCAGAATTCGATGGTGAGCCATCTGCCCTGATTGCGAATCCGTTGGCTCCTAGGGGGTACGGCAGGGCGAGTCGGCAGCTGTCTGCAACGGGGAAGTCTTGCTCGACATAGATTTGGTCTAGGTAGAGGCCCCATGGTATTTGAAGATCTAAGTCTTTGGTGCCACGTTGCCAGATTTTGGTCGTGTTGCTTCCGACGAGGAACGGGATGGGAAAGGCGATATCGTCATCTTCTACTCCGATGTGGACCGGGGCGGATGCTGCTGGGTTGTTGATGAGATGGTCGTCTGTCGCGAGCCTCAGGCCGGGCCCTTGATGGTTTCCACGCATTGGTGAAGAAGTTCCAGGCAAAACTGTCCTCACGGATATTCGCTGCTATCAGGGTGTCGCGGCTAAAGAGACCGCGTCTTATGAAGGGCTGTGTCCGAGGTTTGGGCATTTTCTCGTTGATGATGATTATGAGATCGTGCCATGCGTCTAGTGTGTCCACTAGATCTTGTTTTGCGTATGGTACTGCTGTCCAGGGCTATTGGTCTGTCCACTGTTGTCGAGCACCGGTTGTAGCGTCAATGAGTGGAACTTCGGATGGACGACGACTGTCGGCGTTTTCCGTCGAGTGATGGAGAGCTACAACCTTGCCGCGCTCGATTAGGCATATCCAGTGTGACAGTAGTGTCTCCAGGCGATGCCATTGTGTTGGTAGGTCCGGATTGACCCAATCATGGCATGGTCCGTCGAACTTGCAGTAATGGTCGGTTTGATCGTAGCTGTTTCCAGGTCAGTTGTGTTAGTTTTGGTGAAACTTCATCGTAGCTCACAGAATGCTGGCTCCCGATAGTCCAGAAGAATCATTTGTAATGTACAGTGTAATAGGGTCTTCTTCCTCGACCCACTCCCATATATTTGCATCGGGGTTCAGAGCTCCAGAAAAGTGAAAGAAGTTCCAACCATGTATCGACAAACAGCGCTTGGTGTACTCAATCAAGTCTGGATGTATGCGATCTGTTGCTCCTTGGGTATGGAGTCTTCGTTCCAGAGAGGACGTGCCGGTATTGTGGCAGGATCCTGCCCGCCAGCCTCCCATGCATGTTTGACGATTGCATTGTGTAGAGCGGCGCAGCGTTTGAAGTCTAGGTGTTCGTTGGTGCTGGTGACGGGGTTTTCTGCTGACACTCGCAGATGGCGAACCTCTTCTAAGGCCTTGGAGGAGACGATAGGGGTGGGCGACTCTTGTCGTGGGCTCTGCATCACTAAAGACAGCGCACACGCAAAGAAGGCGATCAATCTCAGAGCAAAGTCTAAGGAAGACGGGGTTTGACACGCCATCGCCTAGGATATGGCATTGTCTAGAGTATGAATGCCATCATTCAGCGTGTTCTCGAGGTCTTAGACGCTACTGATGTCGAGTACGTTTATTTTCATGCTTGGCGGCTCCTGACTAGGTTCGCTTGGCGGTGGGTGACAATCATTTGGTGGACGGAGAGCCTGTCGCGTATATGAAATATTCTTACAAGGCTAAGAAGCTGGAATGTCGCGAGACAAGGCTTCCGTTTTGTGAAGCGGGCGTCGTGGTGGTATCAGCGGCTTCAGCACCACCAGATCGATGTCTTTCCATTAAGAAAATCGGGTCACGCAAGGCAATATTTCTGCTCCCGTTCATTGGAGGATCGATTGTGGTATCACCAGCAGTATTGGCACAGGGAAGCGAAGGCAATTGTGTACGTCCATGGACATCTTGCAGGAGGAGCGGCTCTGTTTTCCGAAGTCTGCCGATCAAAAGATGGCCGCAGAAGGGTTAGGGTTGGGGCTGGCCATTACGAATCTGTCAGCCTTTCTAATTGATCCTACGCCTGCGTATTTTCTGTAATCACCTATTGCCACTGATCGATGATCATGCAGGAACCATCTCGTAGGGACTAGGTTTAAACATGCATTCATGACCTGTATCTTGGGATATCTCTTTCCTTGTATGCGTGCACTTCCCTGGCTGTCGACCGCGCAAGCTTCGCGTTTCGATGATGAGCACAAGTCGGAGGTACTCATGCAGGAGTATGAGCACGGCGGATTATTCTCAAGGACTAACATCAATGACATGCAAACATCAATGGCACGCTCGAGGAGCCGTACGTCGAGCCAGCTACCGACTTTCCACCCCCTCTTTCGCAAGCCAATGTCTGTGATTCTCCCGAGGATGACTGACTTCTACCTTTGCGACCATTGCCGATGCGGCAAACACACCATCATTTCTCGCTCATCGTGTTCATACCAGCGATACCAACGTGTAAGAGTTCAGGAGCCGAAACCCCATACACCCCACCCCACAAGGTCCCCAACGCAAAGCGATCTGGCAGCCCATCTCCACAGGGCTATATCGCAGTTGTAGTATAGGGCGATATCACGACCGTGCAACTCCGGACTGCAGCATGCAATTCCAAAGACATGGTTCAGAATCCACTACTGCATCGGAGCTGGAAGGCTGGTAGCGGAGACGCCATTACCTTACTCGGGAGGACTGCTTGTGTTGAGCCCAAACAGACCCGATGCCTCGGAGGGAGAGACATGAAGAGGCATGCTTTGCTAGCGTCTAGTGATATAGCGGACGTCTTATTGATATTCAGGACAGGATATGCCGGTCTGAATGTGTAAGGGTGTGCGATTGCAGGGTCTCTTGTCCCCAAACTTACATCCTTCTCTGTTTGTACCGGAGTCTTTGGCTTTGCACGCACGCTATCGAGCGTTGGGAGCTATCCTACAATGGAGTTTGCTTTATCGACGGTATGATCGCGCGAGCGTTGCAAGTTATAGCGTAGTATTCTATATCGTTGCGTCAACCGCTCAGGGCTGCAAACGCCTGTTTGGAACGTACGGTTACATCCAACAGCTTATTTCTGATCTACCAGCCGTTGTTTGCTGCCGGTGAAAGTAGAGCATCGATGTGGCAGCACTTGAAAATCGCATGGCATGCGAGCTCCACCTTTGGCTCGCTGGCATGGAGCTTTCTCAGCCGCCGAACACATTGTTGCTGGTCACTGCTGCCTCCGCCTGAGATACCCATCAAGATCCATAATCTGTCCACAACATTGTTCGCGAAACCCTGGCTAGGCACCAAAGAGGAGACCCCTCGACAGCTCTCGACGGCCCCAGCCTGGAGATTGAACTAATAAGAGATGGAAAGTCCCCAAGAGCAAAAAAGACAAGGAAGAAGGGAACATTTACGGGAATGTGGCCCACTTAGCGCATTGGCCCGATACGGTACCCGACACTTTCTCTTTAGCCGCTTCCTTCGCACGCAGTTCTGGACTCACGTGTCAGAACCCACAATGGATACCCAGCTGTCTAGCTGTTCCAAAACTCAACCATCGGCTTGGGTTATCTTGAACCCACTCGATCCATCGCCCTGGAATGTCATTTGCGTGCAGTAGCGTTAAGCATGTCAGTGGCTTTCGGGTGGCTGGCAGAGAGGGGGTGTCAATCTAGCGACTAATGGCGTACACACCACCACCGTGAACCATCGCCGGCGCTTGACACCGCCCAGGTGCCAGGCTGTCGGGTTGAGTATGTAATTTGATCTCGTTTCTACCCCTGCGAGGATCGCGAGGATCTGCCTAAGCGAGATGAACTGGGTGGGGGAATTGCGACGACACCTCGACTCTCCTCGAACAGTCTCTTCAGCCTCTGCTTGCGGCGTACTTCTGCAGTCTCGCCGCCTTATCACTATACGATGGTGCGAAGACTTCATGAAAGCGCATGAAGCGGCAGGTTTGACTCGGAGCGTCCTGCATGCGCGATGTCCACAAAGACCGTTGGACGGCGGAGCCACTTCCCCTGGTATGCACTCCACAGTGTGACGGATACGGTCCCTATTGGCCGTGCATGACAGGAGAGGGTCGAGGTGCATGCGCTGTCTTGATCGATGGGCCACACAGAATACGCGGGCCGAAGTGCTACAGCTGCAGGAGAGTGTGCTCCGTCTCGCGATGATCAGGGGACAGCCATTATTATCCTGGACGAGCGCACGCCTGCCTCGAAAATCAAGATCCCGATCCTACTGAGCTTGCCTGAAGCGTTTCTTGTGCACATATATGCGTTCTGTCTTAAGCACCACTCAGCCCGATCGACAACAGCCTTTCACGCATCGCTGGAGAGACCTGCGCCGGCCCGTTGAACGCCTCGCCTCCCTCCAGTGCCCCCTTCCCGATCAAGATCTCTAATATAGCGGCAGCGTCGCGGAATATAGACGGCGCGGTGGATGAGATCACCAGCCCTGCTTCAAAGACTGCTACCGCATGCACCAGAAGCGATCCTCAGTCGCCTTTCAAGTAGAGCCTCGACCCTTGATTCTCTCCTCGATGGCTTCAGCACGCAACTCGGCGAGCAGCAGCGTTAGCAGCAACAGCCTCCAGCAACAACAACGCCGCTCTCTGCTCCCCAAACACGACTCTGCCGTGTCTGTCGGCCAAGCTGGAGCACGAGCGGATGCCCGGCGCATTTCCTTGAGGCGCTCCTTTCAGAGCTCAGAAGCAGCCTTTGTCGAAGACGATCTGGCCGAGTTTCTTGCGGAGCAACCATCCTACACCGAGCAATCATCTTATACCGACACGATGGGACCTGTGTATCGACTGGTACGTTCTTCCTAATTTCCTTCAGTCCGTCCGTATGGCCTTGAACAGTGTGGCTCAGCATCACAAGACACGCATCTACCAGAGGCTCGCTTAAGGCGAAGCCGGTGTAAGTGCGAGAAGTCACCGTTCATCGACGCTCGCCAGGGGATCACGGTTTTCCTATATCAATCAGTCGATTGGCGAATCGGTGATCTCTGCTCGCCAGAGCTTTTTCTGGTTCATTGGCTGCAGGTGGTAGTGGCTTCTGCGTCATAGAGGGCACGGACTCCGGTCTCATCACACCTACGACCACTCACACATCCTCATGTCTTTCGTCCCGTACTCCGCGCTCGCGTGGCCCACGCTCGTACCATAAAATGCCTGGGTTTACGTAGTAGCCGTTGTCCGGAGCTCGAAGGTTCCCTTATAACTGACGCAATTCTTTGCACAGTATCCTCACCAGACTGCCAGCGGCCGCCGTGATATACGGCAGGCCTCTGACTCTACCATAACTCGTCCTACGTCCCGTATTCAGGATCACATCTTCCACCAACAGCAACAGCAGCAGCGTCGCCCGGACCAGGCCGACATTGCTTACGGTGTTTCGAACCTTGACGACATTCACGCATCTTCGGATCACCCCACAAGGCCGGTCGCACAGGACTTTCAGGATAGACGACAGTCTTCTCAGCCCTTGTCATCCCGTCCATTGTCTCCTACCAGCATTTACGCGAAACCGTCGTACTCGAACTTGTCTCAGCCCTCGTCACCCAAGGCCGGAGGTGACGTTCCTAAGACTTTACGCATTCCACCAAGGACTAGGTATGTCTTGTCACCATCACTGCTGTTCTTCTCTTCGGCATGATCCAGATGTGGAGCTACAATCAACCGCTCTGGACCCATGCGACGCTTTGAATTCTTGAAGAAGCGTCACTGGCGACAATGGTGGAAAGCCAATGCCATGTCAAAGGACATCGCTAACATCAGGACAGCAGCTCCGGACAAAGCAACACTGCTAAACCCAGCAACGCCGACAGCAGTATCAACGAGATCCTCCATCGCATGCCCGAAGCTCCACGCAAGTCAACCTCTTCCACTATCCCAGAATCTGAACCCTCCAGCCCAGACGCGATGACCGATCGTCACTATGGCGTCGGCGATGGTAGCAGCAGGGACTCTCGAGACTCGTTGGACACCACTGCTACCTCTGTCCATACTCTTCCGCCTTTGCAGAATAAGGGTCTCGACCCGAACGATGCGCATGCACTCGAGCCTCTCATTGAGGATGACCCACGATCATTTGACTTAGTTGAGCCACCGCAAGAGGCGGGAAATGTCGGCATGTACGCACTCGAGAAGCAGGCCGATCTGTTGCTGTCGAAGGAGCATCTCAAAGAGATCTTCAACAACTCCAAACTCCTGCAGAAATTCACTGGATTTCTTAATTCTCACCGGCCGCAAAGTATTCCTGTGTTGATTTACTATCTGGACGCACTCAAGGCTCTCCGTGCCATCAAGTATGCTAATGCCGTCGCGGAGGCACTTGAGCCTATCACAACCTGCGACTTTACCAAAGAGGCTGTACAGCAGACGAATAATGCATCTCTCGAAGAAAAGGCGAACAAGGCGTTCGAAATTCTTGTCAGGGAGGATCTGCCTGCGTACATCACCTTTACATATATCCAGGTTGTTTCGACCAGCATTTCCAGGCGCATCACAGGTACACTGGCACCTCATCTGAGGGAGGCCAGCGAAGGCCTTGCGGAAGTATTCTGTCTGACCGATCCTTCGCGCCCTGACAACCCTATTGTTTTCGCCTCTGAGGAGTTCTCGCGGACTACGCAATACGGCATGTCATACTCAATCGGCCGCAACTGCCGTTTCCTTCAAGGACCCCGAACAGACCCGAACTCCCCTCGCAGGCTCGCTGAGGCATGCAAGAGTGGTGTAGAACAAAGCGAGGTCTTTGTCAACTACCGACGAGATGGAAGTCCTTTCCTCAACTTGTTGATGATAGCACCTCTCATGGACAGCAAGGGAACTGTTCGCTACTTCATTGGCGCACAGGTCGACGTCAGTGGCTTGCTCAAGACCTGCAGCGAGCTACCGGGTCTTGCGAAGCTGGTGGAGGAAGAGATCGAGCAATCTGTTGACAACGCTCAGAAGAAGAAATCGAAGAAGAAGGACGAGTTCCAGGAGCTGTCTGAGATGTTTAACGGAGTCGAGCTTGACACTGTCCGCCGTCGTGGAGGAAGCATGCATAGGGAGTACGTCGACAATGAAGATGCGGAAAGCATCAAGGGTGGCGCTGATCGTGGCCGCCCTCGACTTATGCTGTCCGACCCAAGCCAGGAAATTCTCGACAAGCAGACGGAGAGAATTGCGCCAGGAGTTCCTCCCGTCGACAAGGACCGCGTCAACGGCAAGCTCGCAGGCGTCTATCAAAACGTGAGTTCTCACCAGATTTCTTTGCAGGCTGTACTCTTGCAAACCATGCATTTTGATCGGCAAGCTAACACTGTGGCAGTACCTCCTTATTCGCCCTGCACCCTCTATGCGCATCTTGTTCACCTCGCCGTCTCTTCGAGTGCCTGGTATCTTGCAATCACCTTTCCTTCACCGCATTGGTGGCTCTCCACGTGTTCGTGCCGACCTCTCTGCCGCTTTGGAAGAAGGTCGCGGTGTGACCGCTAAGATCCGTTGGCTGGCACGCCCGGATGAGGATGGTGAGGGTGAGGGTCGCCCTCGTTGGATCCACTGCACACCATTGATCGGCCATACGGGCGCGGTTGGCGTCTGGATGGTCGTGTTGATTGATGAAGAAGGAAGCCGCGAAAGCATCAGCGCGAACCGTCGGTTCCGTACTGCGCCGCCTGTTGCCACAAGCATTGGTGGTAAAGACTGGGAGCCTCCGACCGCCCGCACGACTGGCCAAAACGAACGTCGCCAATTGAACGCGTACGACGCTGATACACAGCGTCGAGGAGCTGGAAGTGGAGCAAATGCTCCCAACAGCGCGAATTATTTCAACAACTACCCAAACCACAATGTACACAGCAGCGCCGCTTCAATTGACAGGAGGCCTTCGAACGCTTCTCTCACCGGCCCGCTGACTTCTTCGCGCGAGTACCCGCCGTCTGCATCACAGTTTAGCTTGCATGCCGGACAGAAGAGCCCAGCATCTTCTCGTGCGCAGAGCATGACAAACCGTGATGGGGATGGCGCGAACTTGAGTGCACTCTCAGGGCACGTCGCCGGCCAATACAACCGACCGGAAAACATCAGGAGGGATACCGGCGAGAGTCAAAGCTTCAGCGTTAGGACGAGGTAGAAACATTTCGGGGAACATTCTCATCTACAAGTACAACTGGGCTTGTTGCTTGTCATGATTTAAGCGATGGCGTTTGGGTCTGGTAGGAAAGAAGGGAAGACAAGGACAAGATGAAGGAAGGAAAGGCTTCACCGCGCGAAGCGAGGGAGGGTTTAATGTTTCATTTGTCGGGTTCTTCTTTTACGTTGCACTCTCTTCGCAAGAGTGGCATTATACCCTATGTTTTGGTTTTCTTTTCATGAAATGAGCCCCTGAAGCGGGCGGTTTATATATTGATACATGACTACAACAATCTATCTTCATTCTCTAGGGCCTTCACACTACTTCGACCTCACGACATCAACAATTGACTTCGAAATATGGCCCAGCTACTCAGAACTTTATTCGGGCTTTGACTTTGAGAAACATCTTACTCATCAATATTAGGCTGGCCAATGTTTCTCTCACACCAGAAACCGTTCCGGAGGTCGTCGGAGCCACTCAATGGTTGCACATTTGTAGCAAGACGGGACATAACCTTACAAATGGAGCTCGCTTCTCAATACATATACGCGACCTCTCGCCATCCAGCTGTTCGAAACACACTCACAATCTCTCCACCAAACATCACTCTCATCCAAAACAAAGTCGAAATGAGCAACATCACCATGGATTACCGAGCATCATCACCACCAATCTTCCCTCTCTCTCCAACCAAGCAAGAAAACCCCATGTCACCAGACGAATTCGAAGAAGAAGGCCTTCCCCTCTACCGCTCCTCCCTCTCAGAAGAAGACCCAATCCCAACCTCCAGCCACGACGAACTTCACTCGCACACCCCGTCACTCCCCGCGAGACATGCACGGCCCGACGAAATCCGCGATTCCCTCGCCTACCTGCTCGTCAAGCAGCGTGGGTTCTCACAAGACCACGCGCGCGACATCGCCGCTCGCTGGACCGTCGGCAGTGGGCTGGAGCTGCGCCAGTATAGTCCGAGCATGTTCTTTGAGGTGTTTGGACGGGAGGACGGGTGGGTGCTTTTCCGCGAGGTGAGGGTGGCGTTGTGGAAGTTTGTTGTTAGGTATAAGGTTTGTGAGTTGCGTCCTGTTTCTTATTGTGTTTCTTCACAGATGATGTATTTCGCTAACAGGCATATCTGCAGATTTCTTCACCCTCTTCGCCAGCGTCTGGGAGACGGTCATGGTCACCCTGCTGGTGACTGAGACTGGCGGTGAGGGCATGATCCTTTTCGCGCTCTGCAGTGCGATCTTTGGTGCGATTGCTTGCGTTGCTGTGTCCATTATGCTGTGTTTGGGCACTTCGGCGGAGAAGACGATTGAGAGGGAGTTGAGAGAGGCTTGTGCGAAGACGACTTTGAGATGAGAGTTATGAGAGATCGTTACAGCGTCTCCCACAATCTTAAATTTGTTTGAGTGTGCTAGGTAAGAATGAAATGGCTTGTCACGTCACATCGCCTGGGAGAAGGACAGGTCACGAAGCAATTAGACATGAGCAAAAAATCGTCGATTTGATGATACAGGCAGATCCATCTGTCAATCCCATCGAGTTCCGATGTGGGTTCGTCGAATCAAATCGGCACTACTCTCAATTTGAACGATTTGAATGGTGTAGCGGGATGCTGGAATTCAGTCATGTGTTTGTCAAAGTCGCTGTCAAGTACAAGCCTTGAATAGTGTTCGGAGGTCGGTTTATACAGAGAAGTGTACTTGATAACACATCTCTTATCAGAGGAGCCAAGGACAACAGCCCGTCCCTCCCTGTCAGCCAAGATCTCGCTTAGTAAACAAGTCGTTCGTTTTGCCCCCAAACACAAACACCATCACCACCGAGCGCATCCAACAACGACTAAGCGCATCATGTTTCACCTAGTCGCAAACCCCTTCAAACCCTTCACTCTTTATCTCATCTACGCCGGACACCACGCTGGAGATCCAGAGGATCACCTAAGAGAGCAGAGCACCAAACTCAGACCGCGGCTCGCCGTCGCGTGATATAACCCTGCTGCAAGGATTCAACTAACACTTCCGCTTCCAGAGAAAGACTTGAGGGCATTGGAGAACCTCACTAACAGACAAGCAGATCATTGTGCTCTCGTGAGATCGCCAGCGGATCCCAACTTGGCGCTGGACATTGAAAACCACTGTTGGCTCGCGCCTTCAGCCACGAACAAACGAACTGCCTGTGGCTTTCCACTTCACTTCATGAACCCCACTGTTGGCTCGCGCATTCAGTTGCCAATAAACGCAGTTTATGAAACTGCGCTGTTGGTGATCCTCTAGCCTCAGTTCAAAACCCAATGTGACTGTTTGTGGCTCTGCCAGACTCGGTAAAAACCCAATCTCCCTGGTGATCCCAGCTCAGTTGGTGGCCGCCCATCGTCGGTCTTATGGAAGATGGCTCGCCCACCCTCAACTCATGCATGAAACACGCTGTTGATGGCCGCCTATCCTCGGTCTACGGCATTTCACTGTTTGGTGGTTCGCCCATCTTCAGGTTTTCTTCAAATCCCCTGTTTGGTGGTTCGCCCATCCTCAGGTACGCCCCCATCTTCGGTCTATGGAATGTGACTCGCCCCCCTCAAATCCCCTGTTTGGTGGTTCGTCCATCTGCAGGCCAGTGGCCCCATCTTCGGTCTATGGAAGATGGCTCGTCCCCCTCAAATTGACTGTTTGTGGTTTCTGCCACACTCGGTAGGCCCCCATCTTCGGTCTATGGAAGATGGCTCGCCCAGAAATACGCTGTTGGTGGCCCCATCTTCGGTCTACGGAAGATGGATCGTCCACCCTCATTTCGCGGGATGAAATACTTGATGGCGTTTTGATTCTCTTTCTATAGACCCTGCTGTTGGTCGCTCTCTCTTTCTTACTTTCTGGGCAGAACTGTCGATTCGATTTCTATTTTCCTTCTATGATTTTCGTTGATGGTGGGATTTTTACTCTTCATTTACTCTTCATTTACTCTTTCTTATATCATGGAACGCATTGTTGTTGGGTTCTCGCATTCTCGCTCTAAGACGCGGACTGTCATGGTTTTAACCCTCGGTCTTGGCAGCAATCTTGGGTCGATGCTGCGACATTTCTTGGTTGGAGTCTGTACCCATTTCTCTATCAGCGCTGATACCAATCGACGGTATGTTGAATCATCAATACCATCAAATTCATCTCAAGATCAGTCATGCTCACGTTAACCGTACTCTCTTCTTAGTGGTAAGATGGTTTGCTTAGTATGCTATGACCGATGATACCTGCACGTGGGTCGTGGGAAGACTCGATCTCGTTGGCCAGGTTCCCAAGGGCAAATCGGTTTTCTGAGAGCGCTGGAGCCGATGACACGAGCACGGTGATGGCAGAGATACTCGCTCGTTGCGCCTATGATCCCCACCATGGAGCCTTGCTGATATTATGCGAAAGCTGATGGTACGAGCATACGCCTTTTGATGTGTGACCGAAAAACAGAGACAGTCGGGCATCAGATCCCTGCCGGAGAGACCAATATGGATGAAGCTGTCGCACCTTCTCTTCACAAGATCCCTTGCGCCAATTGTGCGATCAGGAAGAGACACTGCAAGTGAACGGTGGAAAGGAATCAGGACTTCTCGATGTCTCACCAAAGTTGCTGAGTGGTCGCATCACATTGTCGTCAATTTTGTCGTTGCCGAATCATGTTTAGACATCGTGAAGACAAGTGGACTGCGCTTCGGAGAATGTTGAAACGATAGTTCCTCGTAGTGGGAGAAAGGCAGGTGATCATGAGATGGCGTGTTGGTAGGATCGTGCGACTCTTTAATTTCATCATCGTCGATGATCTTGCTGGCTTGTTGAAACAGAACTCCGAAGACTGAAGTCACGTCGATGGTAGAGTTCTGCATTGCAAATATGAAAGCCGAAACCCTGGTATGACCGTTGCTTCAGCAAACGTTCCGACACGTTTCAACATGCACCGTTTCGTCTGCATCGTTGGCTCGAAATGTGAACCCAAAATTCACAAACAAATGGCTCAATTCACGATTCTTGTTAACCTTTGGACTCGCAACCGGACATTCTGACTCGTGAACCCTGTCGATTCGGCAGATCTGCTCTATACAATCATCTGCAAAATGTCTGGTGCAGGTGGTCAATGCGAGGCTTAGCCGGCTTTCCAGCTTTATATAGGGATCCTCATACAAACGTGGAAACTAGCACTAGCATCACACTTTTGACCTCGTTATCGACCCCTAAATAAGACCTTATCGTCAAATTTGTAGTGGTATAGGTATTTAAAGGTGTTATTAGCTATTTACAATGAGGTCTAGCGCTAAGCGAGCCTTACGGCCCTTTATAATAACCCTAGTATAATAACCACAGGATGGTAGGAACGCGCGCAGCGCGTTGCGGGAAGACTGCTCTGCGGTTACCAGTGCAGCCCGCTTCAGAGTAGGTTACAGATCACGTGATGTGCTCTACTGCTCTATATGCTCTACTACTCTATTACTCTCCTCACGATAGAGTAGAGTGTATCTCTTACGGGTCTCCTTAGTATATAGGTTTAGAGTTAAGTCTACGGTTTATAGGAGCCTCGTACTTAATCTAAGTAATAAAGCTAGTACTTAAATTCACTATCTAAGTATATTAATTAGCCAGATCGTTATTACTCTCTATCGTTTATACCTAAGAAGCCTACCCCTTAGTTAACTTCCTACTACCGGCTATCACCCCTATTACATTTTAAGCACTATTCTCGGAAGCACCGAGAGGCGACTTAGGGTCCTAGATAGAGTATATATCTAAGGAAGACGAACGATTATCTAGCGAAGCTACCTCTAAAGAAGAAGATATACTATCCGAAGTTAGATTAGAGCTAACTCCCGACGAATAAGTAGAAGCGATCGATACTATTACCTAGTAGGTCGATAATTTCCATATCGAATCTAATATAGCCCTATAACCCCTATCGGTAACTACTACTCCGGTAGGTAATACTTCTAGGATTAAGGTTAATATACTAGCCGAGTTTACTAGAGCTCGGGGAACGTTTAAGGCGTTCCGAATGCAGTACCTCTTCGCTATTAAGATAGGAGGAAATAAGCTTAGTTCGGAACGGAAGCAGGTATTATATATCGTGTCATTCCTACGTAGACTAGCCTACGATTGGGTCTACCCGCATTTTAAGGATTTCCTATAGCATTTAGGATCTAAATAGAAGGAATACATAAAGAAGTTATTTAAGGACTATAAGTCCCTTTTCGACGAAATAGAGGAAGTATTCGATAATAGTAACGAGGCTATTAAAGCCGAACGCGACATCCGGGCCCTACGTTAGAGGACGTTAGCGGTAAAATACTATACGGATTTTTAGATCCTAGTATCTAAGATCGAATGGAATAACGAAGCTTTAGCTTCCTAGTTCTATAGAGGATTAAAGGATAGAGTTAGGGAGGAAATCACAATTCGATATAACTAACTATCGACCTTAAAGGAAATGGCAGAACTAGCTATTAAGATCGATAACCGGATTTTCGAACTTTAGCTAGAAAAGAGTAGAAACTATTCGCAGAAAGGTATAGCTAATAGTAAGGCTAAGCGCGAAGTTCCTAAATAGAGAGACAACTATTATAGGTTATAGAAAATGCAACTTAACGCTACGTAAGGCAAGCTAGGTTCTAAAAGCTAGAAGAAAGGCCTAAAGAAGTCTAAGGATAAGTTATAGGTCGAGTATTATAGCTATAGTAAGAAGGGATACTTTAAGAACAAATATAAGGCCTAGAAGTAGAGTTATAACCTATAGAAATCTAGAAGGCAGGAAGCATTTAAGGCAACTAAAGGAATAAGTATAGGGGAGGAGTCTCCGAGGCTAGTAATAATTACTACTACCTATAATTAGACCTACGAAGACGTGGAATAAGAGCGTAGCGTATATAATACTATAGGAACTAGCGCTCTAAAGGATTAGGATAATTATAGATTAATATCCTAGATAGCTTACTACGATAATAGCTATACTATTTATTATAATAATAAAAACAGATTAGGATATTTCCTAAGTTACTAACGATAAAGTATCTACTACGCTTAGAGAGGACCTGCCTATTAGTAGGAAGAACGATAACTCGCTCTAATAACTATTTAGGATAGAACGCCTAAGGATAGTAGTATAGAAAGCAATTCCGAGAGTAAGAATGCTAAGTAGGAAAGTAGAATAGAATCGATAAGAAACGCTACTAGAAGCGTATCTCGAGAAGAATTCTCGTAGACCTTCTAGGTAGGAGACGTAATACTAGCTATATTACGAACGCTAATCGCGTAGTAAGGCTGCATTTTCCTATAGTACTAGGGAGTATAATATGTCTATAAGAGACTACTCCTAGATTAGTACTAAGGGATCTAGAGGATATTATAGAATATGCTAATAGAACCTTATAGTATAGACTATTCTCGAATTATATAAGAGATACTACTACTAGAAAGTTAATTTACGACTAGGGGGTTATACTTTACGTAGGATGAGATCTATATCGTACTCTATATTAGAGGTAGAGTACGATAGATATAGGTAGACTACTAAGAAGAGTATAATAAGCAAAAGGATCTAAGAATTTAGCTGCTACCTAGTATATCACGATCCGAAGTTATATTCGAAGAACTAGTAATAACTCGATACGTACTATAAGTCTCGTAGACCTAACTAAGACTACTAATACCTAAGACCCTATAATAGAGTTATAAGAGGAGTTTAGGAAACTCCTAGATCCTCTAGAAGATAGACCTTAGTAGGATTTACTTAGGCTATAACGAATAGTATTAGTAGGTAAGGCTCGTTACGCTAATAACCTACGGGTTTAGGTAATAATAGGTATAGCTCGTACTATCGCCTTAATTAATTCCGGATACATAGGAATCTTTATAACGCTAGGGTATATAAAGAGGCATATAATACCTCTTTCCTATAAGGTAGAGCCCTTCTTATTAAGAGCGTTCGATAGGAAGACAGTTAAGTATAATAATAGCATAATTATATAAGAAACTAAGAAGATACTTCTATAGATAGGACGCTACCTAGAGAAGCTCTAGTTTAATATTACCGATACTCCCGGATTTAATATAGTTTTAGGATTACCTTAGCTTAAGGGATCTAACCTAATAATAAACTAGGGAAAGAGTATTATTTAGTTCGAAGGACTCGACCCGATACCTCTACCTATAGTATACGACGCGCTAGGTAAGATCGGAGTAGAAGTAATATTAGTATAAGAATTGCTCTAAATAGTATAAATAATACTAGAATAGATTTAGGTTCTATATTATAAGAAAATAGAAGAGAAAAAAGCAGAGTTTACTATACTTCTAGAATATTTGGATTTTTAATAGTTATTCGAGAAGGAATCTAATAAGGAAGCGTTACTAGCATATTAACCTTAGGACTATAAGATTAAGATCTAAGAAGGTAAGCAACTAAAGAAGGAACTATTACGACTAATAACTACTAAAAAGGCAGAGATTATTAGAAAATACGTTAATAATAGACTCTAAAAGAGATATATTTGAGAATCTAATTTACTAGCTAGCTACTTATTATATCTTATTCCTAAGGGAAATAATTATCGAGTATATATAGATTATAGAGGATTAAATAATATAACTATAAAAAACAGTTACTCTTTACTCTTAATCTATAAGCTATAAGATCGCTTATAAGGAGCTTAATAGTTTATAGCCTTTAATATTCTAGGCGCGTATAACCGAATTCGAATTAAGGAAGGCGAAGAATAGAAAATAGCATTTAGAACTCGATTCGGACTTTTCGAGTATCTAGTTATGCTATTCGGACTTACTAATGCACTAGCTACTTTCTAAGCATATATTAATAATATATTATAGAAGTATCTAGACGTCTTTATAGTAGTCTACCTAAATAACATCCTAGTATACTCTAAGACGTATAAGGACTATATATAGCATATATAAAAAGTTCTCTAGGCTTTAAAGAACGCAAATATGCGTATTAAGCTAGAAAAAACCGAGTTCTATAAACTAGAAGTTAAATTCCTTAGATATATTATATCGCGAGAAGGTTTAAAAATAGATAAAAAGAAGATTAAAGCTATAACTAGTTAGCTAAAGCTAACTATAGTTAAGGAGGTTTAATTATTCCTAGGATTTGCTAATTTCTACTAATAGTTTATCTAGGATTATTCTAAGATAACTATACCCCTAATATAGATAACCTAGAAAGATTAAGGATATAAGTAGATAATAGAGGCTAAAGCTGCATTTTAGGAACTAAAAACGCGCTTTTCTATAAAACCTATCTTTATAATTTACGACTTAAAGAAGAATATTATAGTAGAAATAGATATATCTAACTTTACTATTAGAGCATATCTAAGCTAGTCTAATAAGAAAGGGAAGCTTAGACTAGTCGCCTACCTATCGAGGAAGATAGCGCCTACTAAGATAAATTATGAAATCTATAATAAGGAACTCCTTATAATTATCGAAGCTTATTAATAATAGCGAATCTACCTAAAAGGATATCTAGAAGAAATCATAGTTATCTTAGATTATAAGAACTTAACTAAGTTTATAATAACTAAAGTCTTTACTCTACGATAAGTTTAGTAGTACTAGGATTTAATAACTTTTAAGATATAGATATATTACTATAAGGGATCTAAGAACGCCCGGGTAGACGCTATAAGTAGATAATAGGACTATATAAAGGGAAATAAGCTTTAGTCGTTCTAGTTATTAAAATAGAATTCTAATAGAACCCTTTAAGTTAATAAGATTACTACTACTTCTACTATAGACTTAAGTTTAGTCTATAATAAGATATAAAAAGAATAACTCTAGGATAGTATATACTAAAGAGCTATAGTAAGACTAGAAGAGTATCTAGGGTTTACTTATAGCTAGAAGATAAAACTCTAGGAGTTCGAAAGCTAGACCTATATACTACTAACGCTACGCAAATCGTTACTAATAGCATAGTATAATAGTCTAGTCCTCGGATATCTAGGTATAGTAAAGATACTCGAGATACTTAAGAAGACATATTACTTCCTAAAGATATAGAGTATAATTAAGGAATATATACGTAGCTATTCTATTTATAGAAGGAATAAGTATAACTACTATACGCTATATAGGTTACTATAGCTACTATAGGTTCCCTAATAACTATAGGAATTAGTAGCTATAGACTTTATTATAAAGCTACTAGCTAGTACTAATCTAGTTATAGGAGAAAGCTATAATAGCATCCTAGTAATTATAGATAGGTTTACTAAGTTCGGATAGTTTATACTATATAGAGAAACTTAGAGAGTAAAGAAGCTTATATATATCTTTATAAAGAATATAGTTATAAACTATAGTATACTCTAGACGTTAATTACTAATAGAGACAAGCTATTTATATTAAACTTCTAGATATCGCTATCGTAGGAATTAGGCATTAAATATAAGCTTAGTATAGCGTATTACCTATAGATAGATAGATAAATAGAGAGACTTAACTAGACTCTAGAGTAGTATCTTAGATATTATATTAACGACTATTAAGACAACTAGATTGCTTTACTTCTACTCGCATAGATTACGTATAACTAGTCGCTATCGATAATAATAGGGACGTTACTTTTCTACGCGAACTTCGGGTTTAATCTACTAGAACTAATAGGAACTATAGAAGTATTAGCTAGTAACCTAGTAGTAGCGTTTATAGCAAAATAGATGTCTATATTATATAAGAACTTATATTTAGATCTTATATTTATACGTTAGTAGATAATAAGATAAGTAAATAAGAAGAGGATTAAAGAACTAACTTTTAAGAGAAGGGATAAAGTCTATCTCCTATAGCGTAATATAAAATTGAATAAACTAAGTAAGAAACTAGATATAGTTAAACTAGAACTATTTAAAATTCGATAATAAAAGGGACTAGTTAGCTTTAAGCTAGAACTACCTAGGAAAATACGTATATACCTAGTATTCTATATATCTTTATTAGAACTAGTAATACTAGACGCTACGCTATAGGATAAGATAGAAGACTTTAATCTAGAAATATAAGAACCTTCCTATAAAGTAGAAAGGATCCTTAATAAAAGAACTATATAAAGTTAGAAATAGTATCTTATTAAATAGATAGGATATAACTATATAGAAAACACGTAGGAACCTAAGAAGAACTTTAATTCGCTAAGGCTAATTAAAGAGTTTCTTCTAAGGAAGCGCTAGAGACTCCTACTAAAGAACTATATAACTCTAAACCCTCTAATAGGAAGGTAGGGTCGTAGAGACTTACCTAATCTAAAAGGGATATACTCTAAGGATTAGAGTTAATAAAAAGGCTAGATACTTCTATACCTAAGAGTTCGAAAGAAGGAAGGAATTTGTTTTCTATAGATTCTATAGCTTCTAGTTTATCTAGTTCTTAGGAAATAGCATTTTCAGTACGATTCTCTACTAGCTAAAGCTACTTACGAAGATAGATTTTCTTAGTCTTATCCTAAGAAATTTTCTATAGAAGATCTTATTACGCAGTTAATAAGCGCACTTCTTCCTTATTAGCGTTGTCTAGCTCCTTACTAAGACGCTTACGCATGTTACGAAACTTCTCCTACTTAGGGATAAAAAGTTTTACGTTACATTCTTTATAGTACCCTTTCCGAATACACTCTAAATAGCGTCCCGATTTAGGGCTAACGATATATTTAGAGCGAGTCTTACTAGGCTTAACTTTAGCGTTTTAATAGTAGGTATAGAGAGGCATTTCGGTACTAGTAGTAGCGGTTTTAGTAGTAAGTCGAAAGCGTTTATATTTAGTAGTAGAAGCTATTAGGAAACATAAAGAAAGGAAGCAAGTTAACTAATAAAGTTCTAGCTATAGATAAGCGTTAGGATAACGCTAGGCTAGAAAAGGGATAATATAATACTCCTAGGAGTATAGAAGCCTCTCTACGTAATCGCTATAACTAGGTTACGACCCTACGTTATAGACTAATCTAAGTTAGTACCTAAGGTAACAACTTAACTAACCTAAAGTTAGGACGCAAACTAATCTAGTATATAGATTAGACTAATCTATCCTCTTTATAGATTAATGCTACGAGTCTCTTTAGTATATAGATTTAGAGTTAGTCTATAGTTTATAGAAGCCTTATACTTAATCTAAGTAATAAAGCTAGTACTTAAATTTACTATCTAAGTATATCGATTAGTTAGATTGTTACTACTCTCTATTATTTATACCTAAGAAGCCTACCTCTTAGTTAACTTCCTACTACTAGCTATTACCCCTATTACATTTATCTAGATATTATCGTAGCCTAGAACTAGGATATCTAGGCTAGCGTAGGTAATCTTAATTAGCTATCGATTAGGACCTTTATAATAATAAGGAACGTAAGAGAGGTAAAAGAGTACTACTATAAATATAATTATTATCGAATAGGTAGTATAGGAGAGGTTAGTTTAGCCTACGAGCAGCTACTAGCACTAATAGGAGGTCTCTAAAGCTAGTATATTACTATTACGCTTTAGTTCTTCTTTAGCTATAACTCCTTATTATTTATATTATAGTAGTAAGGCTACTAGAGCCTTCTATAGGAGTATATTTAATTAGATAGCTCTTAAACTACTCTAGACTAGCTAGTACTAGATTGCTTCGCCTAGTACGCTTTAAAGGTCGATTAGCGTAACCGCCTAGCTAATTTAGACTACCTAAAAGACCTATTTATTACTAAGGACTATACTCTATAAGATATTACTACTTTAACGAAAGCTAAATAGCATAAAAAGGGGTTAATAAAAGGGTATTAGTTAAGGATAAAGTAATATATTAATAGCTTTATAAGTAAGCGAGTAGCTACTCGAGGCTAGATACTAGGAATTTAGCTAGGAATTTAGTATTTCTATAGCTTACTTTGTAATATTACTATATACGTATTATTACTCTATTTCTATCGTAGTTTAAACTATTAAAAAGCGCTTACTTTACTCTTTATACTTATTAAATAATACCTTAAAAATCTATAATACTAGTTGCATAGTAATTACCTACTTTTAAAGTAATAATAATAATATTCTATAATCTCTATAATTTCGCTCTAGAAGTAGCTAGCCTACTTAGCTCTAGGTTTTAGCGTATTATTTCTGTGTTTTCGTACCCTACTAATCCTAATTAGGTAATCGTAATATTAACTTTTAAATAATTAACTTAGTTAAATTTAGAGCCTTAAAACCTATATCCGCTCTTATAATAATAACCTCGAATATTACCTATTACCTCCTATATAGCGTACGATAGAAATGCGCTAAAATTCCTAAAGACTACTACTATTACTATATTCCTTTTTATCTACGCTTTTAGTATATTAAACGTCTATTTAATTAGGTTTAAATCCGGCGAATATAGTAGTAGATATAGTAGTTAGTAGCTAGCTACTTCGACTATCGCTCTTAATAATAGGTCGTAATAGATAGAGGTATTATCTAGTATAATTACTATACCTATATTAAGGTATAGTAGTATATAATTAGCGATAAACTAATTAAATACCGCTTAGTTAATACCGGCCTATAGGATTAAGAGCTCTAGTAAATAGCTATTAATTATAAGAGCTAGTAGGATACTCTACTATATATACTACTTTATTAATACTAAATCTATGTAATCGACTCTTACGAGCGACTACCTACGCTTCTTATATCCTATTTGCTCGTTAGATATACTCTTATCTAAGAATACTAGCCTATCTACTAGATACTAGGCTATCTTTGTTATAAATATCGCTTAGAGCGTAGTATTAGCTTTAAGCGCTTATCGTTTTAATACCTTTCGAGACTAACTACGCTTCTTAAGGATATAGCCTATAGTAGTCTTATATAGATAAACTTTGAATTAGTCGTAGATAGCTAGGGCTACCTTATCGAGGTATACTATTAGTCGGTTATTAAGATAAGTAAGGATAAACTAGCTATATTAGTAGCTAGTACTAGTATAGGAGTAGAAGTAGGTATATCCTCTTAGGCTAGCGTAAGCGCGCGTAGCTATCCTTTTATAACGCCTCCTATCGGTACGTAAGGGCTATTAAATAGATTAAGATTGCGATCTATCCTTCGGATAGTATTCCTATATAATAAGAGCTAGCGAGCGATAGCTAATTAAGAGTAGCTTTCTTCGAGTAGGTACTATATCTATATAGTAACGTAAGGCGCTAGGCGAGCTATAGGACTAGTAATAATACTAGTAAATAGCTAATAATACCTTTAAATGCCTATACTACTACTAGATTAACGATAGGGTCCTATTTAGGGCGACGACGAGGTGATGCTATAGCTGGTTTCCACGTTTGTATGAGGATCCCCATATAAAGCTGGAAAGCCGGCTAAGCATTGACCACCTGCACCACACATTTTGCAGACGGTTATATCGTGCTTTTGCCAAGTGGCTGGGGTGGCGCCAATGGCGCCATTTCAGAAAGTCCGTAGCGTGTTTTGCATGCCATGCCGGGGATCTGCAAAATACCAAGGCCAGGGCTCGCCAATCTCCACACGGGGGGTCGATATCTGATCTTACTGGGAATATCCACGCGTGCGTCTCTGGGCAGGTTTGTAAATAGCCAGGTCAAGGCCATGAAGCGGCGCCGAGGCTTTGAAAGAGGCAGCATGGAAAGCGACATGGTTGCCACTTTTACTTAACACCAAGGCGAAGGAGCTCAAAATCGCTGGCGCAGTCCATAGCTGGGACACCTACTTCCCTTTGGGGCTTGGAATCGCTGGTTGTCTGGATTAGGCCATTTGGGAAATGGGAAAGGCTTTGACGGCCGGCCTTGCAGGAAATTCCAGGAACGGGCATGCCGCAAACGGCCAGATATTGCTGACAGACATACGAGGTGAGAACGCCTGGTAGGAGATCGCCTATACGTAGCATGAAGTGCTGCTGAACAAATGAAGCTCCTCACGAAGGATGCACCGGCGTTGCAGTATGGCCGTTCCGACGTTGTACACACGTTGCACGAAGACGGCGACGGTTGCTGCTGCCCAGGGTTCGTCAAGGGTTTCTTCGAAGCATTTCGTCTCCTTATGCAGGCATATGTATGTCTGTCATTCATGTTCTGCAGCTTGCGTTGCGGCTGAGTGTCATCTCAGCCTTGTCACGGCGCTGTCCTGCATGGCAGAAATTCTCCGAGCAGATTGAATTCTTGATACGTACACCGTTCCTGTTGATCCTTGTGCCATGAGATCCAAGCACATGTGATTGAAATTTTTGCCAGATGAACAGATACCCAAAGGTCTTACTGGCGGACTACATATCAATACCCGACGGCACGGTCAATAGTACTGGGACGCCTTGACACTGGCCAAGCATTTCGCTCGTAGCTCCTGGGCGTTGGCGGATGGGGCTTTGAAAGCCTCTCAGCCTCGTTCACACGAATGTCCAGCACATTCTTCATAATTTTGCCAGCTTCGAACATGGCTTGTGACCTGGTTGCGATGAAGATTGGGAGGGGAGCTAAGCAGGTACGAAGATGACTGCATCGCCCATCGAGGCTCAGCTGCCTGCATGTGCATACGAAAGAGCTGACCGTTATCAGTGGTAGACGTTTGTTCACCACTCTTGATAGCGTTCGCCCCCAAGACATTTGCTTAACTCGTCGCACGGACTATTAATCTGATATGCATGTTCAAGGGAGATTTCAACCTTGCATCAATCACTGCGCCAGTAGTAGGGCTGCACAGTGCCTGGCCACATCGTTGGTCGTGAGAAGCCGGCTTGAAGCAAACAGCCATAAGCATGGGCAAGGCCAGCATCAGCAGCGTACATTTGGGGCGAAGACGGACACAATTGCATCAATAATGTGGCAGTCAGTCTCTACAACCTCGACATCCCGTCTCCCAAGGTCAAGGCCAGATCCTAGTTAGCGTGAGCCAAGCTTGCGGTCCCCCGTTTCATCACCCTCCATGCTTAATGTCGATCCTTTTATCCATGACTTCACATGCTTTGGTCTACTGCTAGACCGCCGGCGCGGCACCTTCAGCCAAACGATACGATCTGTGCTATACTTACACCCTGCAGGCCAAGGTAAATAATCCTCCGAATGACTACATGACATTCTACTCCCAAGGCACCAAGTGGTGTGCTCGGCCGGTTGCGAGCGTCTGAGTCTCGTCAGACGAGATCTCAAGGCTGAGCATTTGCCAATGAACGCCTGTCTGTCGCGATTCGTCCTGGGGGTGAGGCTCCATCCTCCTGGCCCCCCGACCCTACACGGACCAAGCCTCGTCACAAGCCAAGTTTCGTGAGGATACCGTCCTGCACTGGCCTGGCATGAATCGCAGAGAACCCTTGCTGCGCGTCTTGGACACGATGGCTATTGCTACTTTTGGACCCAGCTTTTCAGCTAGGTGCCGGTCCAAACAACAGTTGATCCTGTAGTGGGTACTCTGTATTGTACGACTTTGTTCTTATAGCACCTCCTTCTCCCTGGATACTCGCTCATATTGTCTCACACCACTCTTTTGAGTTCATCTGGACATCACTCGTTCTTACCGTCGATCGTTTCAATCATCCTTGATTTGGGGTGTCACCATGCATTACACCTCGTGGATATCCCTCGCTTTGGCGGCCACGACTGAGGGTCAGCGCCTTGATTTTGGTCTGACAGACAGGCTCAGCAACCGCGCTAGCCGCCTCTCTGATCGCTTTACCAACAGACGCCTGCTGGACAAGCTTCCTGTTGTTGGCCCAGTGTTGGATCGCATCAACGTTCCAGGACGGCCCAGGTGGCGAGGAGAAGGCAACGAAGGCCAAAGCCCTGAATATCCTTACGTCTTCGCAAACCCTCTGCCAGTCCCCGAAATCGCAGTTCCTATCTTTACGGAAGAGGTGAACGGCGTTCCTATCGACTATTACCAGTTGACTATCGAAGAATTCAAGTCACAGCTGTTCCCGGACCGTGGGCCTACAAAACTGATCGGGTATGTGTGGTACCACCATCGATTGCCCTTCATCCAGGGAGAAAAGCTGACCGACTTATAGTTACAATGGGACAACTCCTGGTCCTACCTTCAAGGTTACAGCGGGCCGCGAGACTGTGGTCAGAGTTCTGAACCATGGGGAGCGCACTTCAGTCATGCATCTTCACGGATCAGCGTCTCATTCTGTATGGGATGGATGGGCAGCTGATGAGATGGAGGTTGGCCAGTACAAGGACTACTATTATTCCAACTCAGAGGGGGCTCGCTCAATTTGGTATCATGACCATGCAGAACATCATACAGCCGTCAACGCCTACTACGGACAAGCTGGTGTTTACATCATAGAAGACCCTGCAGAGGAACAATTGGGACTGCCCAGCGGAAAGTATGATGTTCCTCTTGCACTTTCGGACAAGACCTACCAAGACAACGGCGAGCTGCTATCCATCGAGGGCATTGACACAAACTTTGTTGGCGAATTCATTCAAGTCAACGAGATGCCTTGGCCTTTTCTCGAAGTTGAGGCAAGGCGGTATCGATTCAGGATCTACGACATGTCCGTCAGTCGCCCTTACGATCTATACCTCGTTGACGAAGACGGTAACTGGCTCGACTTTCAGGTCATCGCCTCTGACTCCGGTCTGTTCAGCCATCCCGTGACCACGAACGACCTTACCATTGCCATGGGCGAGCGCTACGAGATCGTGGTCGATTTCTCCGGCGTCCAAGGTCAGAACATTACACTCGCAAACAAGCTTCAAAACCCCGCCATCGAGGACTTCGAGAATACCGATAAAGTCATGCGCTTCGTTGTTGGAAACAGCGTCTCCGATGATAGCAACAACGGCCCTGTCCCTGACACCTTGAATCCTGATGTCGATTTCCCAGAGAAGGAGAACCAAACTGAGGTTGACCAAGTCTTCAACTTCCAACAGGGCGGCGATGCCATTTGGACTATCAATGGTGTTGCGTTCAGCGACCCAAATTCTCGAATCCTGGCTCGTCCGCCTCAAGGATCAGTTGAATTATGGGAACTCCGACATACCGGAGGCGGCGGGGTACATCCTGTTCACATTCACCTCGTCTCGCTGCGCGTGCTTTCTCGTTCTGGTGGTCCTCGGGGCTTGCTCCCCTATGAGACCGCCGGTCTCAAGGACACCGTTTTCCTTCAGCCTGGCGAAACAGTCCATGTTTTAGCATATTTCGGCCCCTGGAACGGTTTGTACATGTTCCACTGTCACAATCTAGTCCATGAAGACCATGAGATGATGGCAGCCTTCAATGTCACCCTCCTGACCGAGCTTGGCTACGACTTCGAAGACACGCAAGGTTTCGACGATCCACAGAACAAGGAGTACTCTGCCGTTGATTTCACTGAGGAAGCCTATGGAGAGGATGCTAGACATTCGGCCGTTCGCTCCCTTGGGAGTCTGAATGCATACCAACCCGCCTCATCTCTCATCGCCGCCCACAAGAGCTACTACGCCGAAAATGGTGACAATAGAGATCCAAGGACTACTTCTGTCACTCAAACACGATCCGTTGCTCCGTCAAATGCCGGCTCAGGTTTCAGTTCATCGACTACATCGGAGGCTGTTCAGGGCTTCGATGGTTTGTTGGGCAACGTGGATCTCCATTCCGACCTGGGTATCGGCAACTTGCTCCCTCGTGCAGCCCGCGCCACCACGACATCTACCTGGCAGACCGTGGTGAAAGCCTCTGCTTCGCCCGTCACGACTGCTGCTCCCTCCCGCAGATAATAAGCAGATCGTCGACTTTTTCGTATTGTCATTTCATTACCAGCTGTGTGCGGCCTTCTTGTTGGCGGAAACGGTGGCGTCTCGTCTTTCTTTTCTCCTTTCCTCTCACTCCCAGTTTTCACATCTTCCACGGGCATGAATTGTACATACGTTACTAGATAGATGGGGACCAGTCCTGGACAAAAAACGTTCTTTGCTAAATTATGCAGTCGCTCGCAGAGATGGGCTCAATCAATTCAAACAAATTGTAGTGTCCACTTCGATATCCTTTCCAGGATGGACGCATATGGTAGAGCTTTTCTGAATCAGGTTATTTTAAGCTACGCTAAAGTTTTATGCATCGCGGGCCGCGCCCCGATATCCGGTAGGGCTTCCGCTTATACCAACTTCGCCTCCAAGTGCGGAAGACCATCAGGAAAAAGAAAGACTTCTGTCGTTGTTGACTGAGCCTGAAGTCTACATTGCCCAAGGGAAAACACTCAAAAAAGAGAGACGTGAAAGAAGAGATCGTGAAAAGAAAACAAGCATACGAAAAGGAGGAGAGAAAAAAGAACGAGAAATTCGTAAAACCCGGAAAATGCCTCCCCTCCCATCCTCCCTTTTCTCCCTGGTCGGGTATACCCCAAGATGAGATGTCTAATTCCAATCCAATCCAACCCAACCCAAACGAGAAAACCAAATTGTCCTCTCCCAATGCACACCCCAAAAGAAACCGCAAACAGAAAATACCCAACCCAAACCCAAGAACAACAATCCCCCGCCCACCGCACCCTTTCCTCATCGTCTCATACAAGCAAAACAAAACCAAAAAATCACCCACCCCTCTCGCCAAACTCCCTAGCCCAGTCCTCAAACTCCTTCAACCCCTGCTTGCTCACGCTGGGCCGGATGTTGGTCAGACTCGCGCGGAAATCCTGCATTCCTATGGGTCTGATGTCCTCGGGCGACATGTGCAGGAGTTTCTCGCCGAGCGACCTCAGAGGGCCCATGGCGGCGTCTTTCGCTAGGGCGGTGATGTCGGAGCCGGAGAAGCCTGTATTGTTGACGTTGGTGTTAGCGAAAGATTACTTGGGAGGGAAAGAGGGGGGAGGGGAGGTTTGAATTTGCGCTTACCATCAGTGTACTGCACGAGCTCCGCCAGTTCCGCGTCGTCCATGTCGTGTTTTTGCGCCGCGAGGAGGGTGCGCAATTGCTGCTCGCGCACCCAGTCTTCGGGCAGGGGGATGTACTGTCTGCGGACGAAGCGGCGGCGGGCGGCCTCGTCGATGGCCCAGGGGAGGTTGGTAGCAGCGAGGACGAGGACGCGGCTCGCGTCGCCTTTCTCCTTGTTGCTTTCCTCGCGTCCTGCGGCGGCTTTCTGCAAATCCGACCACTGGATGAGAAACTCCGTTTTGATGCGGCGCGTGGCTTCGTGCTCGGAACTGCCGCCGCGGGAGCCGAGGAGGGAGTCGATTTCGTCGACGAAAATGATGCTGGGGGCGAGTTCTTTGGCGATGGCGAAGAGGGCGCGGACCAGCTTTTCACTTTCGCCCAGGAATTTGCTCGTCAAGCTGCTGGCGGAGATGGCGAAGAAAATGCTCTTGCTCTCCGTCGCGACGGCGCGGGCCAGCATTGTTTTGCCCGTTCCTGGTGGGCCGAAGAGGAGCATACCGCGCGCGGGTTCGCGCAGGCCCATGAAGAGGTCGGGACGCAAGAAGGGGTAGACGACGGTCTCTTTGAGGGCGCTTTTGGCGATCTCGAGACCCGCCACGTCGTCCCAGTGCACTTCATCGCCTTTGATCACAATCTCGTTGAAGATTTGCTTCGCGGCTGCTTCGTCGACGCCTTTGGGGAGGTTCTTCATGATTTTCATGATTCGCTTGTCCCATTCTTGCTCTTCGCTTGATTGTGCTTGCGCGGCAGAGGAGGATTCGCCAGCTTCGTCTGATTCGTGCGACTCGTCGCTGGCTGGAGGCGTGATCGTTTTCGTGGGCATGTTGTTTGCTTTAACTTTTGGCGCAGCTCTCTTCACAGCCGATTTCCTTACTGCAGGCTCGTTTTCTAATGGTTTCTCAGGATCGGCTCGCTTTCTTTCGTTGAGATTGCTCTGGACGCTGTCAAGCTGCTGCCGTTGGGCGGTGGCACTAACAACGCCAGCTGCTCTTGCTACTGCGCGCCGTGGTATGGGAGGTGTTGGTCGACTCTGCAGTCCAGGGCGCTTAAACCCCGCTGAGTTCTCCGTTACCGCCAGATTCGCTGCTTGTTGGATCGCAATCTCTGGTGGCTTTCGAGGCTTTGCTGGAGGGTGATTTGGGAATTCCTTCAGATATGGCATTGGCTGGCCTAGACCAGCCTGGGCCATTGTACGGGGCGCAGGTTTCTTTTCCACGGGCGGCGGAACACTCTTCGGTAATGGAGGAGATAAAGGAGTTGAATGTGGTGGCGGAGGTGGCGGTTTAGAGTGTTCCAAAGATTCCTCGCTACGTGAAAATGCCTCCCTCGCAAACGGGCTCATTTGTACAGGATAGTCCGGATATGGCGATGGTGAATTGGCGGGTTTCGATCGTTGAGAATCCTCGAGCGAGGTGTTGCTGTGTCGCGCCTTGAGATAATCTCGGGGGCTGGGTGGCCTAGCAAACGTATTGTCTGGCGCTCTTCTTTCAGGCAAATCCACTGAGTGTCGAGCAGGCGCAGAGTCTACCAGAGATCGCGTATACGGGTCCCAAGTGGTATTGTTGTTCGAAGAGCCGCTGTTAGCGGAAGGATGGGCCTGCTCAGCATTTCCTGCACTCAATCGTTGACCAGACCAGACCTGTGTCGCTGCCGTAGCCGCGGCTGCTGGTGCTTTACCACGCAGCGTAGGCATCATTTTCCCCGAGGACGAAGAACCCTTCCGCTCCTTGCCTTCCTTGCGCAGCGTCCTGAGCATTCCGCCTTTCTTTTCCGGACTGGGCGTCCTAGACCCTCTCCGCGGTTGATCGCCCGGTGGAAGTAGATTCGACGAAGAGTTGTTTGCAGCACTGTTGTTCGTCGAGGGCATATCCTCAGCGGAAGATTTCTTGCTCCTGTAACTGGGTCGTGGAGGTAAAGGAGCGGGTCGCGACACGGGAGGCGCAGGTCGAGGGATGTCGGAATAAGTCGCAGGTGGAATGGTGTCGCCTCCAAGCCATGTTTTCTCCCCAGGCGGCTTCGGCGTGCCGGCGGGCGATTCTTTGCGCAGTTTGGAAGGCCCGTCTTGAGCGGGTGCAGCTGCCTTGAACTCTTCCTCCGCGTCATCCCTGCTCTTCTTCAAGGTCTGAAGCAAATCCACGCGCTCCTTGCATTGCAATTCCATGCTCCGCAGCGAGTCCTGCAGCGCCTTTTCGGTCTCGGTCCTAGCGACATAACTCTTGGGCACTCGGTAGGCGTTGTGGTAGTAGATTTGGTCCAGGGCTTCTTGCCATGAACGGAGTGCCTGGGCTTCGTTGTTCTGAATAACTTGTCAGTTGGACGTACATACTCACAGATTGAAAATGTAACGCACCTGTCCCTCAAAATAGATTGCGGTGGAGCAAGTCAAATAGCATTCGTCGTAGGTCTTTTGCATGGAAGACGCCGGCGCCTTTCGAAGATTCATGTTCGCCGGTGAATTGTACTGAATGTGATCATAGCCTCTACACAGGAAAGGGAAAGTGAAGAGGGTGTTGTTGGAGGTTGGGAGTGGATGTTGATCTCTCACTCACTGTCTCTCTCTCTCTGTCTGTCTCTGGCGGGCAGATCGAGCATGGAGGATGGATCAAGTCTTGGCTGAATGACGCCAGGGCTGCGAGTGACCCGCCGGGCTGAGCATGGGGCTTGCGCTTCTAGAAAACTTCACATGTTCTGTGCTTTTGTTCTTTTAATTAATTAATCGATTAACTAATTCTTCACCAACCCTTCCAATCCTTCTCGCACCCAGGAAAAGCAAGATGCAAATATAAACAACAGCCTCATCAAACATGCCCGGCATCCCATCAGGCAACGTGTCGAGCAACTGGAAAAAGCTGCAGGCCCAACTCCAGGCCGACAAGAAACCAGACGATTCCTCCTCCAAGAAGAGCAATGGCAACAACACCGGCACCAGCACAAAACGCAAGAGACCCGTAGAAAAACCAACCTACCTCCCACCCCGCCACACCAAATCGACCCTCAACGCCGCCAAAAAGCGCAAAATGGGCACCTCCACCTCCACCACCTCCTCACCTCCCACGACCAAACCACACTCCACCCTCCTCACCACCCACGACATCCCCGCCGCCGACCTGACCGCCGCCTACGGCACCTCCCACTCCAAACCTACCCAAAATGCACACTCCACCTCCTCCCCCTCCGACATCATCAACAACGGCCTCCACCCCACGCACCGCGCGGGCAAATTCCTCGCCCTCGACTGCGAAATGGTCGGACACGGCCCGCCGCCGCACAGCGACGACCTGCTCGCGCGCGTCTCCGTGGTGAACTTCCACGGCGAGCAAATCTACGACTCCTTCGTGCAACCTCCCCCCGGCGCGGCCGTCAAAGACTACCGCACGCACGTCTCCGGCGTGACGCCCTGGCACTTGCGGCCGGAGTACGCGCGGCCTTTCGCCGAAGTGCAGAGTGCCATTGCGGACTTGCTCAGGGATAAGATCCTGATTGGACATGCGCTTAAGAAGGACATGCAGGCGCTGCAGCTGACGCATCCCCGTAGGGATGTGAGGGATACGTCGCGCTATGCGCCGTTTAGGGTGGAGAGCAAAGGCAAGCCGCCCGCGCTGAGGAATTTGGCGAGGAGTGTGTTGGGTTTGACGATTCAGGTGGGGGAGCATAGTAGTGTTGAAGATGCGAGGGCGACTATGGCGCTTTTTAGACGGGAGAAGGGGGGTTTTGAGATGGAGAATAGGAAGGTCTATGGGACGAAGAGGAGGGTGGAGAATGCGAAGGGGAAGGGAAGCAGGGAGGAGAGTGAGGATGTTGAAAGTGGGAGTGAGGATGAGGACGAGGAGGATGAGGATGATTTGGAGTTGTTGGAGGGCGAAGAGGAGGAGGATGAGGAGAACGAGGAGGATGAGTATCAGGCTATTTTGAACGGTGGGGAGGCTGCGGGGAAGAAAAAGAAGAAGGCGGCGCCGGACAAGAAGAGGAAGAAGAAGAAGAAGAAGTCGAGGACTAAGAGGAAGTGATTGACTGTAAGCTGAGATGTGCCGGTGTTGTGAAAGAGTCGTTCCTCGCAGTCAAAGAACGATAAAAGAAGAGCAAGAGAAAGGCTGCCGGAGAAAATGAGAGCATCAAGATAACATAATAATATCAAGGTCGCAACGACAAGCAGTCGACAGCCACTGCTTCTCAAGGACTACTTAACGATTCGGTTGACTCGATCGCTCAACAAACCATACGAACAGAACTCAGATCACCGCAAGTTTCATCCGATCAAACAGTCAAGAAACCATTTCGCAAGCAAAAGGGTATATTCCATAAACGTCTCGAAAAAGCCGCCGCACAAACGTGCTCTATATTCTAAAACTGTAGAGCTGACCAAGTTCAACCCTCTCTATTCGAAGACCTCCTCATCCTCGTCCATCCTTCATTCCAGAAAGAAACCCACCTCGAAGGAAACCCCACCTAACCCTCTTCATGCCTCTCTTCCCCACCACCTCAACAAGACACTCAAAGCGGCACACCCTCCATCATCCCCAGCGCCCCCTCCCTCCCCACCGTGAATATAACATCGCCAAGCGTCTTCGTCGCGAACCCCGCCTCGCAATACGCGAAGTAATACTCCCACTTCCTCCTAAAGACATCCACATCCTCCTCGCTCATCCCGCCCTTGCCTGTCTCTTTGCGCTCACCCTCATGCTCCGCCAGCAGCGCAGGCCGGATCTTCGCGTTGAAATTCTGCATGAAACCCTGCCGCCACAGGCGCAGAGTCTTCGCGTAGTGCGGGCCGATGTTCTCGACACTCTCGGGGATGAGGCGAGGTTGCGAGCCGGCGGTTTTCGGTGTGGAGCCCGCTCGCACGGCGTCCAAAAGCTGCGTGACGGTGGGCAAGTGCCCGCCGGGGAATATGTAGCGGCGGATGAAATCGTCTGACTTCCGGTAGGCTTCGTAGCGGGATTCGGGCATGGTGATGCACTGGAAGACTGCTACTCCCGAGGCTTGTTTCAGCTGCGCGTCGATGCAGCGGAAGTAGGTTTCGAGGTACTCGGCGCCGACGGCTTCGAGCATTTCGATGGAGACGGCTTTGTCGAACTTCTCCGCTTCGGAGGCGGGGAGGGGAAGGCTGCGGTAGTCGCAGAGGAGGACGCGGATTTTGTCCGACAGGCCTGCGGCCGCGATGCGGGTTTCGGCGAGCTCTTTTTGCTCGACGCTGAGGGTTAGGCTGGTTACGCGGCAGCCGGTCTGGGAGGAGGCGAGGATCGCGAAACTGCCCCATCCAGTGCCGATTTCGAGGACGTGGTCGGTGGACTTGATGTTGGCTTTGTCGATGAAGCGTTGCAGTTTGCGGTATTGTGCTTGTTCAAGGGTTTCGGAAAAGCTCGCGGGGTCGGTTTTGGGAAGCCAGATGGGGCAGGAGTAGGTCATGTCGGGGGAGAGGAAGGCGGCGAACATATCGTTGGAGATGTCGTAGTGCGCGGAGATGTTCAGACGGGCATTGGTGAGGGTGTTTGTGCTGCGGACGAAACCGGCCACTTTACCGGCGAGGTCGGAGGTGAATGTCGAGCCATTGGAGAGGTAGGCGCGGTTGAGGATGAACAGCTTGAAGAAGGCTGTGATGTCCGGGCAGGAGACTTCTCCAAGCATGTAGCTCTCTGCGAATCCCATGTCTGCGAACAAGAGCAGGCGAACCCAGAAGAGATCGTTCAGCACGCGAAGCTCTACATGAGGTATGGTGTAGACATTTTTCTGGTCTTGACCTTCGACTCTGCGCGGGCTGCCGCATATTGTCAGGCTACCGTCGGTGTCGGTGAGTGAGAGCGATCCTATTTGGATGTTCTTCAAGAGGGAGAGGATGGCGCTTCGCGAGACTGAGAGGAGGGGAGGAAGGGCGTATGATCCCGCATAGCTTGCTAAGGCATTGGCGCTGTCGGTGAGAGGGGAGAGGACGCCCATGGTTGGTGGGCGATTAAGAATTATGTTCTAATTGATCTTATAGACAAAGATCATGAGCAGGCGTGTAGAGAATTCTAGCAGAGCGAGTGCAATAAACAAAGCGATTGAGTTGTAGATATCAAGAAATTGGAAGGGAAAGACAAGAAAATCAGAAGAAGCTCATGAGATCACCATTCCGCTCGGGGCCCGGAAAGATTAGGTGTCCGGTAGGATGCGAGGGAGCTGGCTCGCAATAGAGAGACATGGCGAATCTCGGTCTGTTGTGTGGACTTCCACATGCCAAAGCTTCATGTCGGTTGGTGATGGCTGCGTCATTGACTCGCTCAAGACGGTATGGCGTTGGCGACTTTAAGCGGACTCGACTCCATGCGATTGTGGCAGTCGATTCAGCAATGGTCGTCTTGTATATTGATATGACCGTCTACAACCACACAGTCCAGTAGATAAGAGGTGACTCGCTAGGCTCTTGCAAGGTTCTCCGCCGCAGTAAGTTGACCCGACGGTCGGGGCATTAACTGTTGTCTTGATGATTGGGAGAAGGCTGAATCATCTCAACTTGCCCCGCCTCTCGACAAGTGGGGCATAGATCGCATTCGGAGATCGCTTGGCAGGCACGCTGTCGGTAAGTGAGGTCCATTGCTGGCATCATCCTGGACCTGCCGAGCTTAGATAGTCTGTATTTATAATGTAGCTGTATTTTCTGGGTGGTACTTGTGGTTTGGAAAAGGCCAGCTTGATGGTGTTCATGATGTCGATGTGAAAGGCATCTCATGTGAATCTGCATCGCCGCTAAATTGGCGTCCCTCCAAATCGGTAACGGAAATCTCCGAAATGCCGGAAGTGCCTCGCGTGTCGCGCGGTCGCGTCTTCTTGAACTTGAACTGGCTGCTCAAACACGATAACCCAAAAATGCCTTGATATAATAGCTACCATACAAGACAACATCACGTCCACAAACATGCTCGCCATCTACTCGACCTCCACCGAAAAATCTCTTACCCCCAACATCATCCCCTGCGCAATCAAACAAAATGGTCCCATCACGGCATCACAACGCTACTGGAACCCATCGACCGAGCAAGACGGCACCAGCACATCTTTCTTCCGAGGCCGAAAGCTACGGGGGAAGAAAGTCTCTCTTCCTACAGGATATGAAGGTGCTGTGCTAGAGAAGACGGAGAAGAAAGTCGTCCCTAAGCCTAGGATACCTGTGCCAGGAGAAGAGGAGGATGGCTTGGAAGGCCATGATGCGCCGAAGGAGGTTGAGACGTTGATTTTGGACAAGACGGCTGGATTTGAGCATGTCGTCGTTTGGGATCACGAGGTTGTGCCGGGGGCTGAGGATATATATGTGAAGGGTGTTGAGGAGTGGATTGGTTTTGCTGAAGCGGTAAGTTCTGAGGATGCCTTGCATACATTATTGTGGTTTCTTCATACTGACTGATGCGTCGCAGATGCATTCGTACGATGTTCCTCAGAACCAAGGCCCGTCATGAACATGGAGATCATTTCGTCGACTGATCTTCAACAATAACCCTCCTGCGCGGCCTTCTCCATTCCAGCAGGTTCGTCAAGCACTTCCAAGTTCAAGTCGCTCCAAGCACTACGATAGTCGGGCCCTATGCGAGCTCGTCATATCTCAGTCGAGCCGCTGCACGTCCAAGCCCTGGCATTGCAAATCGCACTGCCCGACTGCTCACGGCCGTCGAATGTCGTGCGCTGCATGCGTTCAAGCCCACACGTCTCTTCGCAAAGCGCAGACGAGATGAACGCACGCAGAAGGTGTCTTCCCACCATGTATATCCCACAAGAAGAGCTAGCCATTCCAGTAAAATCTCACGCGCTTCTTCCTTCGCTTCAGTCATCTCCATCACTATCCTCCTCACTCTTAACCCTGACCTCTCCCACATCCTCCCCCTCCCCCTCCTCCTTGCCCATTTTCCGCCACTCCTTCATCTCCCTCTCCCACTCCCCCCTCAACCTCGCATACCCCCCATCAGCCCTACAAACCTCCCACCCCCTCCTAAAAACCTCACTAGCAGCCATCTTCTCCTCCCTTCCCTCATGCCCCCGACTCCTCTCCAACTGCACCTTCTCCCCCTCCCGCTTCCTGTACTTCCGTCCCCCCTTATAATTCGCATACCTCCTCGCCCTCGTCATGCCCATCTGCACAAACTTGCGGCTCATATCAGCGCCCACAAAATCCCCGCGCTCGACGTAGCTGTGGAACGCTGACATGAGGGCTGCGCAGGAGGAGGTGGCTATGGGCACGGTTTTGAATCGCCAGAGGGGGAGGAGGAGGGATTTGTAGGGTTCGAATGTCAAAACGCCTTGCTCGCCGCGGCCGATGGCGTAGGAGTGGCGGATGTGGGGGGAGAGGAGGGAGGGGGTTGGGAGGGGAGATGAGGGGGATTCTTCTTTTGGGATCTTTGTTGTCTGAGATTCTGAATTTTTGGCTCGGTTCGGTTTTGGGGACGACGGTGGTGATACGCTGTGGCTGGTCTTGAGGCGTTTGGGGCGTGGTGGCATATTTGTTGGTCTATTTGGTTTGGTTTTGGTTTTGGTTTTGGTGAGTGGGTGGTGGGCGTAGGAATATAGTAACCCGAATTTTGTTTATTTGTTTAATGATGCAGCAAGCATGGGCTACAATATCATTGTAGCTGACAATGTATGTGAACGCCATTGCGTGCCTTGACATGTGATCGTCATGCACGTCATCTCAAGGTGCAGATCCGCGATCTTGGTGATGCGATCTGAGACCCCACTTCCTCGATCTTTTGGTCTGGGGTTGTACACAAGAAAAGTGTACTACTGCATTACATGTACATGTACTCAAGCGAAGATATTGCGAACTACGCGCAAGGGATGAAATGGAAAGTCGAAGGAAATTATGAGAAGCAAAGGTCATTTTCATTTTGAGTGAGCTGATTACTGAGTGATGGAATTACAGACTGCCTTTGATCGATGGCAGAAGAAACAGGAATTTGCTCGAAGCTGATGGTTTGTCGTGTATCGCGTATCGTGTATCGTGATTTTTGTTTTTGTTTTTATGTTCTATTGTTGATGTGATGCTTGCTTTGGAGACTTGAGCTTGGGGTTTCGTTGTTGTGGAGGCGGTCTTGAGTCTTGGTAATGTTGGTGGAGGACAGTATTGCTGGTGAACAGAGTAACAAGGGATACTGCCGAGTGCGATGATGGGGCGACAGGGTTTGAGGAGATTGTGGTAAACCTCCATGTCGGGATACCTGTATGTACTGGATGCGGCCGATTCTGTGATCAGCAGTTGGTTCAATCGTAACGATTAAATCGCTTTCGATAACATCTAACGAAGCTCAGGATGTTTCAGAGTAAGCTTGTGAGCCACTGGCATATGTGGTGTAGAGGATCTCAACCTTGTTGAGATCAAATTCGGCATTCAGCCAAACTTTGAACCCACAGGTTAGGAAGCTCTCGACCCATGCTCTTGCAGAGATACTTCTTTTCTGCGAAACATCCTTTCGCGCGGACTTTCCTTGGGATCCGAACCAGCTGCAGTGCCTTGCGGATCATGTTGTCCATCTCATTCTTGACCGTTCCAAGCGTGATTCCCTCGCGAGAAGTGACGATGCGCGTTGCATGGCTTGCCGTATAACTCATTCTCGTCGGAGCCTCCAACTTGATCGTGGTCACCGGCGGGTCGGTGAGGAACATGCGAAGCCATGACTCGGGCACTGCAACCTCCGGCGTTGTGGAATCGATGATTTGATAGACGTAGGAGCGGTTCAATACGCCTGAAAAGAAGACAAGGTGTTGAGGGTGCCATACTTCAAACGATTCGGTCACCTCGAATGGGAATAAGACGATCCCTTGGTGCACCCACTGCGTGAAGGGGTTCAATCTGACCTTCCGATGATACACCACTTCATGAGGCATGCAAGATGCCTGTGGAGACTCGATGCGATGCGCGGGTGAGAGTACTCCACTCTTCGCTGGACGCAGCCACAAGAGTGCCTGAATGGTGGGTGAGCCGTCGATGACTTCCTTCCAGTTCCGTGCGACTCTCTGCGTAGCGGCAATTTGGCGCATAGGAAGTTGACTGATAATCTGCTCGACCAGTTCGGTAGTGTTAATGACGGCCTGCACTGCGGATGTGGCGGTGACTACAGTTGTGTTCGCGGAGCCGTCCTCGCTCTTGTCATTCTTGGCGATCTCATGTCCAGCGATGTTGCAAGTGCCTGCGTTGAAACCCACGTCGGCGCTGGCGGCATCATTTTCAGTGGCGCCGAGGAGAGTTAGATCCAGGAAATACATGTCGAGAGACGCCATGTGGAATGAAAGGACATCACCACACAGAACGATGTTGGCCATGTCGACGTTGAATGAAGCGACCGGCGAGCTGAGGTTTGACGTAAGGCCGAAGATGTAATTTCACGCTGTGCTGGTGTTTGAGAGGCGGTGCGATCAAATCGGAATACGAACAAGAAGTGCTGTTGAAACCAGAAGTGTTGGAAGGAGGAGAGGACCCGTTTGATTGCGTAGTCGTACAATTAGCGTTCACCTTATCGCGCTGTTCACTTACTGTCAGTTGTCGTGTGAAGTTTCGCCTCGAGTATCGAACAGAGTTGAGCGAGGAAGCGTTCCAGTCCGAGTATCGATGTATCGATTCTTGTTCGCAGCCACGAGGCTTTGCTGGAAAGGAGGTTGGGGTTGTGTAGTTGACGAGGTAGACGAGGTAGTGAGCGAGCGAGCAAGTAAGCGAAAAGCACAGAAGTGAGCGCCTTATGAAGAGTCAAACGAGCCAAGCTCTCACATGAAGCACAAACGCAAGTCATGCCAAAGAGGGAAGGAACGAGTGAGCAGGTGAAAGTGAAGCCAACTTTAATCAGACCTCACCTCCTCACCAGGGCAGGCCGATTCCTCCTGCCAAACAGAGGCACACCACAGTCACCACCATTACCACCACCGCTGCCGCCATCATCGTCGTCATCCAAGACCCACCGCGCTCTTTGCGTAGAGACGCGGCAGGTCCATTTTCCCACCACATCGAATCAAACCTCCATTCCCGCCCGGTTGACCACGAACCGCCGCTACGCAAGCGCTGGGATAGATAGCGAAGCGATGCTGATGTCCCATGTCGATTCTGGAGAGTTTGGTTTCTGGGACGAGATTACTTCCTCCTGCTGGCGATGGGAGGGAATTGTCGTGACCTAGCTTGTGGGTATTGACTTGTGTGGAACGCGCCTGAGATCGTATCAATTGCTCGACGGGCTGCTGCTCATTGATCGGGACTGTGATAGATTGTTCAGCAATTTCCGTCTAATAAAATGAATTTCGCGAAGGGAATAATATGAACAAATGAACCAAACATAGAAATACAGCCCATCTATCCGGGCACTTTACACGAAACATCTCTTCCCCTTCTCTTACAGCCCAACCCATCCACATCACATCACATCACTCATCATCCACCTCCTCCCACTCCCCGTCCTCCTCCTCACCCACCATCCCCCTCCAAACCCTCTCCCAAAGCCCCTTCTTATGCACCATCCCCAACACAAGCACTATCGGCAACTGCCACACACTGGCCCAGAACAACGCCCTCGCACTGCCCTTCTCGCCATTCAAGCGCCAAAACCTCACCGCCTCCCTGAGCATCCAGCCGTTAATTACGCTGCTCGTCACCAGAAACCCCGCGTCCGTCACCTCGTACCAGCTGAGCGCCGCGCAGATCGGGAACATTGCCAAACTGTACCGCAGCGACACGCGCGCTGCCATCGGAATGTTCGTGGACGTCAGCATGCGATAGCCCGCGCTGGCGTATTCGTGGCGCACGGCGTGCGACAGCGCGAAGAAGTGCGGGAACTGCCAGGCGAAAAGCAGCGCGGCGATCAACCAGCCGCCCGTCGCTTGGGGGGTGAAAAGGAGTTCGTTCGCTTCGGCGAGGACGCTGGCGGGGTCCGCCAGAGAGGCGTTCGTCGTGCTGTACTGGCTCGCCGCGGCGCACCAGCCCATCAGGGGAGGGACGGCGCCGACGATGGCGCCCACCCAGGTGTTGACGGGGTGGATGCGTTTGAGCGGCGTGTACGCGAAGGCGTAGAGGGCTAGGTTGCCGGCGCCGAGCAGCGCGGTGGTCGGGTTGACGCCGCTCCAGAGGATGGTGGTGCCGAGGAGGCCGGTGGCGAGGGCGAAGAGGAATGCGGCGCGTTTGCTGATCAGGCCGCGGACGAGGGGGCGGTTGCGCGTGCGGCTCATGCGGGCGTCGAAGGCCGGCTCGAAGAGCATGTTGAGCGTGTTGGCCGAGGCGATGGTGAGGAATGTCCCGCTCGTGAGGAAGCCGAGGGTTAGTGTGCTTAGAGAGGGGGCGGCTGTGGCGGAGGTGCTGAGGAGGGCGGGTACGGGGTATATGGAGTAGGAGGCGGTTGTGGTTAGGACGATGAGGAAGGCTAGGCGCGGCTTGGAGAGGGCGAGGAAGGTGTTGATGGTGCGTTTGAGTGATTTGGAGGGCGCTTCCGATGCCGCTCGTGAGAGGGTTGAAGATGCATCTGGTGGCAGTTGTTGGTCTGCTGATGGTATGGCTGCCGCTTCTGCGGCCTCCTTCAATCGTTTCCGTCGCCTGTGGGGTGCTTCTTCTGCAACTTGTGGATGCGACTCGGCCGGTGTATGTGTCGCCGAGAAGGCCGCGGTGGATTGCGCTCTTCTCTTGTTGTTGATGTCCGGCGCATATGATCTCGACCAGAAATTGCCTCCTCCCACTCTCCCCAACTCTTGTCTATTCCTCAGGGCATTCGACCAGAAATACGTCTGCTCCAGTGATCTGCTCTTCTTGCCCGCCGCTATCTGGTTTGCCGTGGAAGTCGCGGAAAATGATCGTGCTGCTGTTGGTTTTTGCAGCAGTCTGCTGGCACAGCGGGTGCATACATCGTCGAGGCGAATGGCGTGCGCCCTGGGAGCGTAGGGCGGTCGAAACATTTAAGATCTGATATGGAATGGCACCTCCATATGCTTTAATTCATGCGCGTGCATTGGGAGTATGACCATTGGAGGTCGGAAGTTCGATGGAGGGCACAGACCAAGATCAAAAGCTGGAGAGATTCAGGGTGTTGATTGGCTGATGAGGTAAATCATTCACGCGTCGGTCATGGACATGGTAGTCTTGACTTGATTGTATTTTTCGACACGGTCATACTTGTGAGAGTGACTGAATTCAACTCAGAATCCAGTAGATCAATTGGGTGGTAGAAAAGATTGATCGATCGCTAAATCAAGCTGACGGCATTCTTGCGGCAATTTGACTGTCGAGAAAGCTTCAAGACGTGATGCTTTGAAGGATGCCATAGGGCATTACGGATATCACGAAAAATCTAACAATTATGCACTTGATTTGTCTGCCGAATAATGCATTAGTATTGGACCAAAGCATGGCTCACAAGAATTGTTCTTATGATTTGAATACTCGGTCCGTACAAGTCAACGGTTTCGGTAGTGCTCTTGGCTGTGTCTGGGCGAGAACGTGGACCGCGGTGGTTTGGCGGCATGGAGGAAGTATGGTACGAGGTGGAAACACGAGACTGGGCGCTGATGAGGAGCGAGACAAGAAGAAGCAGACGTGCATACATGATCGATGACACGTGCGAGAGATGAGAATCGCCATACTCAAGAAAATAGTGGTATTCCATGTAGCTTTTCCTTTTGTTCTCCAATAATAAATAATTAAGTCACCTACGGTCAGATCGTACGGCAGTGAGGTGAGTGGGGCAGTTGAAGTCTGGGCTGATGCAGAGCAGAGAGGCAGAAGAGGCAGAAGTGGCAGGAGCACGGAGCTTCCCCCACAGCGTCATTCGTCGCTGCCGCCTCTTCCTCCATCGACTGACTGCTCAAACATCCACCAAACATCCACATACATGCACTGATCTATCCATATCCCCCCACGACACCTCAACACACCTTGCTCTGGTGTTATCAGCACTTCCAACTATCTCGACGACTCTCCGAGAGCCAAGTCACAACACATCTCCTCCCTCCCCGCGCACCTTATCACCGCCACCGCCGCCACGCAAACGCAAACAACCGCGCCAAGCATCCACGTGCTGACAAGCAAAGTGCGACAACCTGCTGACTCTGCCACCTCGCTCCACCCCTCCCAAACTCCAAACTCCGCCCTCTCTCCCTGTATATCCGTTCTACCACAGGCCAAGACCATCGCTACCGCCGGTCGGACTCT